>ML675617.1:30760183-30958417 GCA_007922155.1 Mesoclemmys tuberculata
CTGCTCGCCCGCCCGCCCGCCCTGCCAAGGGGCCGGGGCGATCGACTACTTGACTAATTCCCGTTTATTCCAGGAAGGTGCAGGGACCTTCCAGAGCAGCTGGGCCCCAGGAAGGGCCGCCGCGACCGGCGTGAAGCTCCCGCCGGCTTACAGTTATAAATGACTTCTGGAAATAACATGGACAGATCACATAACCAACAAACAATATGGGAGATGACTGGAACTCAGCAAATGCTAGTTAGAGAGCTTATGAAAAGAAAGATTGGATTTGCAGAGCATCTTTTAAGGGGTTCAGTGCGCGATACATGTCTATGGGCATTGGAAAGGAAAGGTGATGGCAGAGAACATTAGGCAGTCAAAGATCTTGGATGGAAGATGTGATATTCCGGATGAATCAAAAGGACAACCCACAAAGCAGAGGATCATTCGGAATGGGCTACCATGGTTGCAAACCTCCAATAGTGGAGCTGCCCCATAA
This sequence comes from Mesoclemmys tuberculata, assembly GCA_007922155.1. Classification (NCBI taxonomy): domain Eukaryota; kingdom Metazoa; phylum Chordata; order Testudines; family Chelidae; genus Mesoclemmys; species Mesoclemmys tuberculata. Next base: position 30,760,662 of record ML675617.1, read on the forward strand.
GATCAGTTAGGTGCCATGGCCAGTTTTTAATGACGTTACAGAGCGACTGGTGTTTTGGTGGAGTGTTTTATGCATTGGTTGGGCATTCATGCACATCTGTTAGGTATTTACAAATGTATGCCAATCCAGTGATGTTTGAGGGCAGGGATGATGGACAAAGACACCAGCAGAGTGGCTGAGTGACACTGCGAAGTATTTCATATCATGTGGTCTGAGCTTTGTTTTGCCTGGAAAAGGCACAAAGAACCCCAGTTCCTGGCACGTCAGGATTTACAATAGCTCTTCAAAACAATAGGCAGAGCGATATTAAGTATTTTGAAAAGGCTAGATGCTCCTCAAAGCATTTGGGTAAGAGGGCCGGAACAATGTAAAGGGGTCCTAAAAGCCTCATATCTGGTGGGGGGAGGGAAGGTTTCTCTTGGTAGAGGCTCCGTGAAGATAGCTGTAAGGCTCCCTTCAGAGGGTGCCCTGGCAAGCTCTGGCATGGGGGAAGGCCTGGCGTGGAGGACAGTAGAGGCACAGCAGGTTGGAGGGGCACAGCAAACAGCACAGCAGCGATTCCGGCCACTGCTACAGCCCATGGGTTAGCCTGGGAAAGCTGCTGAAACTCAGTGCCCTCAGGGCCTCTCCAACTCCCAGAGCAGCCCAGGTTCAGAAGGCTACAAAGCCGCCTTCACCCCCACTCTTCCGGTTTGTGAGCTCTGTGCTGTGCCTTTTAGAGGTGCATTACAGAATCTCACCTCTTTCAGTCCAGTCCAAACTACAACCATGCTTTACGCAAGCCTTCGCCTTCCTCCAAGCTGTGTATAAAATAAAACATGCCCAAAATATTGCCTAGAAAGCCTCCTCAGCAAAACAATGCAGTTCACCACTACATACTGTTAGGTGTGACATATGCCTAGGGAATTGGAAACATGGATGGACCACGAAGTTGTTTCCTGTCCTCTCTCAATACAGTGGTCAGTATTTCATATTATTGCCTAATTACTATAATGTGGTTCCGCTCCTGCTGTTAGACTTGCTGAGAATCAGCCACCACTATCTTTTCTTTGAGCAGTTTCAGACAACTTAAGCTCAGATCCTAGCCTCAAAAGAAAAAAGGTAGGCTACAGAATAATGTCCCCTCCAGTCCTGTGGTTAATTAGATTAATTGCATCCCCCGTGAATTCCCTCAGAGATTTTCTGAGCAGAATGTTTTCTATTTGCTGGTTAAATTACATTAGGAAAAAAAATCAGTATAAATTCAATCCAATTTCAAATAAGACGCCAAAAAGATGGGATTTCTATTCCCATTTCTCATCTTTCAAGTTTTACGAAGAAACTTGTATGTAAAGTTCAGAGAAGAAAATGTAACACTAAGACTTTCTCTGTCACTGCCTCTGTGCGAACCTTGTTACATCAAGTTTGCTACTAAAGCTGCAGAGCCATGGTTATACTAACTCCACTGTACAGCAGTGAAATGTGGGCACTCAGGAAGGCTGAAGAGTGGAGGATTGACGTTTTGGATTCTCATTGACTTTGTCAGCTGTTCCATCTGAAGTGGCAGGACAAGATCAGAGAAGAGGATATTCAAAGCTGAACCCACAAACTGCCTCCATCAACACTGGTTCAGTTTTGGTGACTTTCTTGATACGGATCTATTATTAGGTGAGATGAGCAATGAATTCTGAAGTGTGTTTACAAAGGAACGTCACTGCAGGGCTGGCAAGGTCAGGGTCACGAAAAGCTTTGGTAGTGCAGTAAGATGGCTGGTGAAGGACATAAACCAATTATCCAGCAAGACCACATTAAAGACCTAGCTAGACATCAATCCAGCTCATGCCTGATATCCAAGGGGGTTATGTCCCTTTGATATTTGCGATGATGATGAAAACCTTCTCTAATTGTCATGTACTATTTTCTAAACATTTATTGACATTTTTAAACTTGCAGAATTATTAAACAATTGAATTCCTTGTGTATTACCAGGCTGTAATTGTCATGGCTGTATTAGAAGAATTGCGGTGGTTTACCTAAACTGATTTAAAATTGATCTAATTAGACCAGTGCAAATCTTTAACCCAGATACACAATGGGTTCACCTATACAAGACAGCTACAATTGGTACTGCTTTTTGCTTATGATACTAAAGGGCATGAGCTCAAGTCTTTAGGTAAGTGGAGGAGAGGAAAGAGGATTTTAAATCTAAAGGTATGCTTAGGCCAAATACAAGTTATTGGGCTTAGTATAGGGGTTATAAGTTGAAATTCTCTGGCCTGTGCTATGAAGGAGGTCAAAACAGATGATCTCATTTTTCTGTCTGGCTTTAAAAAAAACCCCAAAACTATGAACCTAAGTGTGAATTTAAAGTCTTATTTCAGTGTAGATTTAATTTAAACCTGTTTCCAGGTAATTTATCTGAAATAAGAGTATCCACACTAGGGCTTACAACAATTTAACTATATTAGGATTTAAATTTAGTTTATGTTAAACACAAGTTTCCCACGTAGACAAGCTGGTTTAACCTTTCCTAAAGGAGTTGTTCTTACATGAGTATGCAAGGGTAGATTTGTTTAAACTAGTTAAACATTAGGGTTTTGTGACAGTTTAACTAGCTCTAGTTTTAATGAGTTCAGTTAAATTGCTGCAACTTTTCTAGCATGGACAAGGCTACTTTTTTTTCTTTCTTTACTCCTTTGCAAGGAGAAAAAAAAATTGATTTTGCCTTCTGCTGCTGTACAAGTATTGCTCCCTGAGAGGGTTGGGGGGAGGGCGGGAGGAAAAGTAAGACAGAATAGAAAAGTAGCCTATCATTTCTAAGGTAAAGCAATGAAGAAACTGTCATGACTGTTGTTCAACTAATAAGGGATAACGTCAGCGGCCTCATTCTGTCAGAATATATGTACAACAATGACCTCTTCTTTTATCAGGAACAATGTGATACGACAGCACGGCCATTATTTTTGTGTAGATAAGAAAGCTTTCCTCTCCCTCCTCCGACTCCCGTGAACAGTGATGCATGCGTGTAGCTTTCCCTATCATCTCACATTTCTCAAGTCTGACACATTTTGAATCCAATACTAATAAAGAATTTATCTGAAAACCCTTGTAAAGTTTCATGGGCTCGTTTCATTAGTGAAAAGTAGTTGGCAGAGGTTGGACATGGCGTTAGTTTGAGGCATTGGTTGTCCTTCTTGGTTAAGAAATAGATAATGATCTTGGTTTTATGGCAGGTCAGCTGTGAAAATTTCATGCAGGGTAATCCAATTATTTAGTAAAAACTGCCCAGATAATTGAACTGCCTTAAAACTGCATTATACTGGGTCATAGTTCCTGACCTACATTTCCAGAATGATTAATACATTTTAAGGACATAAGCGACCATTAAGTTCATATCGACTGACCTCTTGAGCAACACAGGTCAAAGAACAATAACCAATAATTTCTGCATCAAGCCCATAATTTGTGCTTGAGCAGAGCATGTCCTTTCTGAGGACACCCCGCCTTGATTTAAGACGTCAAGTGATGGAGAATTCATCACATCCTTAGTTCAGTTGTTCCAATGGTTAATTACTTTCATTGTTAAAAATATTCACTTTTTTCTTGTCTGAATTTGTCTAGTTTTACCTTCCAACTTCTGGATCGCATTATGCTTTTTTCTTCTAAATTAAAGAGACACCTACTGTCAAAAATCTCTTCCCCATGTACAGATAGTTGTTGACCAAGATGCCTCTTAACCGTCTCATAGATAAACTAAATGGATTGAGCTCCTTAAATCTCATTATAAAGCACATTTTCTAGACCTTGAATCAGTCTTGAAAAGTTCCAGAAAGGTAGCCGTGTTAGTCTGTATACAGCAAAAACAATGAGAGTCCTGTAGCACCTTAAAGACTAACATTTCTGGAGGCATAATGAAAGCTTATGCCTGCATAAATGTGTTAGTCTTTAAAGTGCTACAGGACTCTCATTTTTGCTGAATTAGTTTTGTCGTTCTTTTCTGACCCCTTTCCAATATCCTTTTTGAAGTGCACACAACACAACTGGACACACTATTCCAGTCAGCCTCTGACTAATGCTATATACAAAAGAAATACCACCTCCTTATTCAAACTAGATATTCCCCCACTTATACAGCCAAAGATCATGTTCACCCACTTAGCGGCAGCATTATACTGAGAGCACATGTTCAATTGGTTATCTACTGTGACACCTATCATTTTCAGAAGCACTGTTTTCCAAGATTCAGTCTCCCATCTTATAAGTGTGACCTACGTTTTTTGTTCCTAGACCTATGACATTGCATTTAGCTGTATTAAAATGCTAGTTGTATAAATGAGCCCACATTACTAAGTGATCCAGGTAAGTCTATATAATTGATGTCTCCGTATCCTTATTTACCACACCACCCGTTTTTGTGTCATCTGCAAATTGCTGCAAATTTTTCCAGCAACAATTTTATATTTTCATTTAGTCACTGACAAAGATTTACAGAATACTATTAAGCCAAGAACACATCCCTGTGCGACTCCATTAGAAACTCCCTCATTTGATAATGATTTATTTTCTGTAATTACTTTTTCAGATCTATCTGTTAAACAGTTTTTAATCCATTTAATATGGGGTGGAAAGACTTGGCGTCACGCTCTTTTTAAAAACCAGATTGTCCTATAAGACTAAGTCACCTGCCCTACAGAAATCTAAATATATTACGTCAACACAATTACCTTTCTCAACTAAACTTGTGAGATCATAAAAAAGACAAGTTTTACAAGACCTAATTTCCATAAAGCTATGTTGATTGACATTAGTTATGTGACAATCTTTTAATTCTTTTTACTGATTTCATCCTTTCCAAGATTTTGCCCAGGATTGATGTCACACTCATCACCCTACAGCTCCTTTTCTCGCTTTTACCCTTTTTAAATATTGGCAGATTAGTTTTTTCCAGTCTCTGGTGCATTTCTAGTGCTCCAAGATTTGTTAAAAATCAGCATTAACAGTTCAGAAAGGATGATACAGTGGTTTGGGCTCCAGTGTAGGATTTGCAAGATCTATGTTCAAGTCCTTGCTCTACCACATACTCCTTGTGTTATCTTGGGTAAGTCTCCGTGCCTCAATTCTCCATCTGTAAAATGAGGATTAAAACCTAAGCACTCTATTGGACACGTGCAAACAGCAATTCCTCCCACCCCCCAAGTTATAACTCACCCAAATTTGGCTGTATTTTTACAGGGATGGCAAACGGCACATCTCTGCGACAATGGCCACTGCCTGCCAAATTTCAAGTCCTTGCTCCAAACCCTGAGGGTGCTTGAGCTTTTCAAAGAAAACATTGTCAGAATTTTTTTTTTTTAAACAGAAGTAAAACAACGTATCTTTTATGAGCTTCATTCTCAGACATGGCTGACCCGCTTCGGCTGAAATTTGCCCAGAAAAATTCAGTTCCACACATCCAGCATGGAAAGTTTCAGCCCAAATACTTAAAGTTTGGCACCTGCATACAGGGTCTTATAATAGGAACCATGATAATAAGCAGTGCCACCGGCACGAGCTAGAACGTGCATTGCACATACGATGGATATCACTGAGCAGCCAGCAGCAAACTGGCTCACCCTTCTTATCTCAAGCATAAGTTGCTCGACTTCCCTGGTCAGTCCCATTCTTGCTATTCACTCAATTGCTACTGAGCTGTCAATGCTCACCTCTGATCTGTGTCCACCTGAGGAATTTTCAAACAAGGGCCCTCAGACTCTCTCCCCTGCTGCCCCTCATACTTCAGAGGGTCTCTCCAAAACCCATCAGCAAAGCTCTCATGATGTACCCCCACATCCCTCCTCAGCACTCACGAGAAAGAAGCAGGTGGCATGCTGAGATCACCACCACTCATGGTGAGCGATGTTTTCTCATTGTCTCCTTGTACTACCCTACCTGTCAGTCTGTGTCCATCTACTGGATCTTGTTTTATATTCAGAATATAAACGCTTTGGGGCAAGAGCTGTCTTTATGCACAGTAGGAGTCTAGCACGTGAGCAGGGCTTCAAGGCTCTATTCTAGGGTAATATATAATAAAATTGGATGAAATCTTATCCCACATTGATGTCAATGAGATTTTGCCATTGACTTCAATGGGGCCAGGATTTCACTCTTTGTCCCTTGAACTATTCCAAAGACCATAATTTAACAGTAGATGAAGGAAATGACTGTACCTGTGGTACATTAAAATAACAGACTTCCTTTATGATGCTAAGTATAAAGTCTCACTAGAACCCATGGGCTTTGAAGCATCGCTGCTGTTGGCTGATCCTAACCCAACAGTAAAAATACATACACACATGCCAAAGTCTTCATAACTGGAGGCTTATGTTGGGTTCCAAATTTTATTTAGATATCTAAGTAAATGTACTTAGATGCTCTCACTGAATTCAGCAGATGCTGCTGGAGGGTTAGCTCTTCTGTAAATCAGGTCACTTAGGTTTTGATTTTGCAAGTTGATTTAACTGAGATCTGTGTGGCCATAGGAATTTGTCCATGAAGAGTCAATGGCAGGTTCCAGACCTTAACAATGGATTCTGTGAGAGCAAGGGGAGGTATCCATATTTAAGTGAACTAAGGGGAAACTTAAAAGTACATTTTACCAATACATTTCAACACTTGTTTCCATTTCACAGGGTGAAAAATGGGGCCATTTAAAAAAAATAAGTTTGCAATTTTTAAAATAGGTTTTTAAGCAATTTTTATAGAAAAAAGTTACCAAATGATTGACATTTTTCTTTTATTCATGGTTTCCACAACATTTTTGGTAAAAAAATCCATAGAAGTGTCATGAAAATTGGGAAAAGCAAAATTTTTTCATTTAATTTTTGAAAAACAAAACACCCCCCAACACCATGCACACATTGTTGCTCCAAATTTCAACCTGATGTATCTCTAATTTTGACAGATTGGAGATCATTAACATTTCTCAGGACAGTTTTAGAAATACTGTTTGATGTCTTATAGCAGTAGGCTTAAACTAGAACCCTGGAGCCATTTAGATTAGAACCCTGGGCTTTAGATTCTGGATTCGAATACTGAATAGAACTTTCCTCACTGACCTCATCTCTAGATTCTTGCTCAGATTATCTACTGGAGCTTTGGTATAAATTGGTTGTTTGGAATCTTTGTTATTTACACTTGCACAGTGGTGTGTTCATTCTCTTTTATTCTTTCTATGCCTACACCTAAAAAGAAATGTGCTCCCAACACCCCGTCTCTTGAAATTAACAGCAACAGTATCCTCCTTGGAAAAAAAATATAGACATCTTAAAAGGACATTTTAAGCCCCAGAAATGTCACAGGAAAGTGTAGCCCAGCGTTGGCTCCGGGCTGGTCGCTGCAGCCCTTCCTTGGGCCCATGGAAGGGCTCTGGCACCTTCCAGAAAAAGTGGGGGAAATTAGCAAAGCAGATAGTCAATTGCCCTGGCCCATGGCAGGGCGGGCAAGCAGGGAGTCCATTGCCTCGGCCCGTGGCAGGGCGGGCAGGTAACAGGGGCTCACTCTGGAAACCAGGGATGAATGCAGTTTCAAGGATCTCCAGGGAAGGTGGGAAAGGGGACGCAGGCCCACCTGACTCCACTGCATCCTGGCCCAGGGCCCTAGCAGTGGCACAGACATTGCCACTGTGCCAGCAGGGTCCCACCGCAACACGCCGGCTGGGGTAGGCCCCGGACGCAGCCAGAACTATGGCTGTCCGTGGGCCACTTCCTCCCCCTACTCCCAGGTACCTCCTTCCTCGGGGTCTTCAGGGTCAGCGGGATACACAACCCGCGACAGGCTTAGCAGGCCCTCCTCATTGACAGGCGGCAGGGTGGGGAGCTCCTCGGCGAGGGGCAGCTCATCCAGGTCTCAGGAGTCTCGGGGGTCTTCGGCATCCTGCAGCTCGTCCAGGTCAGGCCCTGCCTCTAGGGGCTCTGCAGCCGGCAGCTCATACAGGTCAGGTCCAGCTTCAGAGGGTATCTCCCACCCCAGAGTATCAGGGGGCTCAGCCCACTCCCTGGGATCCAGGGGCCCTATCCAGTCCTGGGGCCTTGGTAGGTAGGGCCGTTCCCAGGGCTTGGGCTTGGGCCTCAGCCCAGCTGGGATCAGGCTGGTGCTGCAGCTGGCGGGAAGGCACATCTGCACCCACTGGAAGCCAGTCTCTCACTGAGCGGCGGGCCCTGCCTTTTATCCTCCCAGCCCTGGCAGAAGCCCCGCCCCTCTCGGGGTGGATTGGCTAGTCGGCTGGGCCTATCACTGTCCGGCTTCAGGGTTGCCGGGCAGACTGACCCGCCACCCCTTTGACAGCCTGTGCTCGGAGCTGTGACCCTTCCTTGGGCCCAGCCTCAGAGGAAGGCCACTGCATCTTCCTACAGAAAGCTACTGGAAAAGTTAGGACCTTGAGTTGTTGCTACATTGGTTACAAAACCATGCACAGTATGTTGACGAACATACTGTTTATTTATTGAGCAGGAATATGGGTAGTATATTTCACAAGGTTGAGGAGCAGGCGAAGAAGAAGCAGTGAATACGCAGGCCATGTGGATTGCTGGCACCATTTGTTCTGAGGAATGCAATAAGTAGAAACTGCAAATTGAGGCGAGATTTCCATATTACATAATGAGCATCGGCAAGAAGTGATTCGTTGCTTTATAGGGCTACGGTTATTACACTCTGATGCCTGTTATGCAACTTAAATGATATAAGAGGAGCAAGTGAAGCAGAACCAGGGGTTCTATTTTAGATTTTGGGAGGGTGGGACAACTTGAACCATGATTCCAGGGACTACTTAGACACTTGAAAACTCTAGTTGTTTTTTCCAAGTGATAAGTTAGAAATTTCGCTTACAGGAATATAATTCCTAAATAAAGAAAAATGTGAACCCCAATTAAGCCATATTTTAAGTTTATTTGTGCATTTAGATCAGGAGATAATACAGAAAACATTCCCAATCCCAAATCTGACTAGGCAGATAATAATGACAGTTCTGATGTAGGCCGCTACAAATTAAAGAATTTTAAAAAGTTTAACGTAGTTGGTAACTACTTAAGTGCTTTACTTCCTGCATTTCTCTAAGTGTAGACAATGGGTATGTGGGGAGGGAAATCACTTCTACTTGTAATTCATTTCACTTTCAGCTTCCGAGTAAGCGTCCATCATTTGGGTTGCAAGCACTGCACAGGAATCTTAGTCTAAAAATTATGGAATCTTTTCTGTAGTCTATGGTTTTATAATTGCTTTTAAAAAAAGTTATAGGTGCTGGAAGTAAGGGTTCTGGAGGGTGCAGCATCTCCTGGCTTGAAATGGTTTCCCTTATATACAGGGCCAGCACAGTAGCTGCATGAGCTTTAGATTATTCTGGGGCATGATATTTTTGGACCGCTTTCTAGTCTATCATGAAAGAAATTCAGATTATCTGTTGTAACTTGATCTTTCACCACCAACATAAATGAGCTGCTGCTAAACTACAGGGATAAGATGAACATTGAAAAGTTTGTTAATGGGGAAACTAGTATTAGAGAGAAAGTATGTGCATTAATTAACAAATGGAGGAGGGGGTGAAATTAATGATGGCTCAAAAATAGCTGAGATCCAAACAAAAAAAAAATCTAAAAAAAATTACAATTAAATGATAGATGTACATAGAATCATAGAATATTAGAGTTGGAAGGGACCTCAGGAAGTCATATAGTCCAACCCCCTTCTCAAAGCAAGACTATCCTCAGCTAAATCATCCCAGTGAGGGGTTTGTCAAGCCGCAGCTTAGAAACCTCTAAAAATGGAGATGCCACCATCTCCCTAGGTAACCCATTCCAGTGCTTCACCGCCCTCCTAGTGAAAAACTTTTTCCTAATGTCCAACCTAGACCTCCCCCACTGAAACTTCAGACCGGTGCTCCTTGTTCTGTCATCTGCCACCACTGAAAATAGCCTAGAACCTGGAACCCCCTTTCCGGTAGTTAAAGGCTGCTATCAAATCCCCCCTCATTCTTCTATTCTGAAGACTAAACAGGCCTAATTCTTTCAGCCTCTCCTTATAAGTCTTGTGCTCCAGTCCCCTAATCATTTTTGTTGCCCTCTGCTGGACTCTCTCCAACTTGTCCACATCCTTTTTGTAGTGGGGTGCCCAAAACTGGACACAATACTCCAAATGCGGCCTCACCAGTGCCAAATACAGGGGAATAGTCACTTCCCATGATCTGCTGGCAATGCTCTTACTAATGCATCCCAATATGCCATTAGCCTTCTTGGCAACCAGGGAACACTGCTGACTCATATCCAGCTTCTTATCCACTGTAACTCCTAGATCCTTTTCTGCAGAACTGCTGCCTAGCTTGTCGGTTCCCAGTCTGTAGCTGTGCATGGGATTCTTCCATCCTAAGTGCAGTACTCTGCACTTGTCCTTGCTGAACCTCATCAGATTTCTTTTGGCCCAATCCTCCAATTTGTTTAGGTCTGTCTGTATCTTATCCCTGCCCTCCAGGGTATCTACCACTCCTCCTAGCTTAGTGTCATCTGCAAACTTTCTGAGGGTGCAATTCACCCCATCCTCCAGATCATTAATGAAAATGTTGACCAAACTGGCCCCAGGACTGATCCTGGGTCACTGCACTTGTGACCGGCTGCCAGCTAGACATGGAGCCATTGATCACTACTCGTTGAGCCCTTTGCTCTAGCCAGTTCTCTATCCATTTTATAGTCCATTCATCCAACCCATACTTCTTTAACTTGCTGATAAGAATACTGTGGGAGATCTTATAAAAAGTTTTGCTAAAGTCAAAGTATATCACGTCCATCGCTTTCCCCTCATCCACAGAACCAGTCACCTCTTCATAGAAAGCAATCAGGTTGGTCAGGCATGACCTGCCCTTGGTGAATCCATGTTGACTGCTCCTGATCACCTTTCTCTCTTTTAAGTGTCTTAAAATGGATTCCTTGAGGATCTGCTCCATGATTTTTCCAGGGATTGAGGTGAGGCTGATCGGCCTATAGATCCCTGGATCCTCTTTCTTCCCTTTCTTGAAGATGGGCACTATATTTGCTTTTTTCCAGTGATCAAGGACCTCCCTCAGTTGCCATGAGCTTTCAAAGATAATAGCCAATGGCTCAGAAATCACATCAGCTAACTCCCTCAGCACTCTCAGGTGCATTGCATCTGGCCCTATGGACTGGTGTATGTCCAATATTTCTAAATAGTCTTGGACTTGTTCCTTCAGCACTGCGGGATGTTCACCTCCTCCCCATTCTGTGCCGCCCAGTGCAGTAGTCTGGGAGCTGACCTTGTCTGTGAAGACAGAGGCAAAAAAGGCATTGAGAACCTCAGCTTCCTCCACATCCTCTGTCACTAGGTTGCCTCCCCCATTCTGTAAGGGACCCACACTTTCTCTAATCTTCCTCTTGTTGCTAACATACCTGTAGAAACCCTTCTTGTTCCCCTTCACATCCCTTGCTAGCTGCAACTCCAATTGCACTTTGGCCTTCCTGATTTCATTCCTGCATGTTCGAGCAGTATTTTTATAATCCTCCCTAGTCATCTGACCAAGCTTCCACTTCTCGTAAGCTTCTTTTTTGTGTTTAAGCTTACCAATGACTTCTTTGTTACGCCAAGCTGGTCGCCTACCACACTTGCTATTCTTTCTGCACATCGGGATGGTTTGTTCCTGTGCCCTCAATAAGGTTTCTTTTAAATACAGCCATCCCTCTTGGATTCCCTTCCCCTTCTTATTAGCCTGCCAGGGGATCCTGCCCATCAGCTCCCTGAGGGAGTCAAAGTCTGCTTTTCTGAAGTCCATGGTCCATATCCTGGTATTCTCCTTTCTTCCTTTTGTCAGGATCCTGAACTCGACCATCTCATGGTCACTGCTGCCTAAGTTGTCACCCACTTCTACTTCCCTACCAAATCTTCCCTGTTTGTGAGCAGCAGGTCAAGAGCAGCACAGCCCCTAGTTGGTTGCTCCAGCACTTGCACCAGGAAGTTATCCCCAACACAATCCAAAAACTTCCTGGATTGTTTGTGGTCTGCTGTGTTGCTCTTCTAGCAGATGTCATGGTGATTGAAGTCCCCCATGAGAATCAGGTCCTGGGTTTATAATGAACAAATTTTGGCAGCCAAATCTTTCAAATTTTTCATGTAGGCTTGGGTTTACGTGTACTGAAGGCTTTAGACAAATAATTATGATAAATAAAAAGGATTATGTTGGAAGGAGGTTTCTAGTGTGTAGCTTTAAGGATTTGAGAAAGTAAACATCAAACTTCAATGAAATTCACTGAGCTGATCAATTTTGAGAGACTTTCAAGGAGTGCTATTTGAAGAGGGAAGGATGATATTTAAGGGTTCTGGAAGGAAAATAGTTTTCTATGGAAATACCTCAGGTAAATCAGAGAAGATCACAGAAGCTTAGGTGTGGATATAAGAAGCGGACAGGTTGGAAGGATCATCAGTGTGGATACTGAAGTACCAGATGAGGTGTGTGGACTTTGTACAACTGAATAGGGAGAACTTAGCATCTGGACTGATGAAGGTGGAGGCGGTTGGGAAGATGATAGATAGCAACTCAATGGGAGAGAGGAACACGATGGTTCAGACTTCAAAGAAGGCGACGGAATGGGCAGAAGGAGGAAGGTAAGCTTGAAACACTAGTAAAAGGAAAGCTTCAGGCTCCCCCAGCCAAAACAAACTGTAGGGACAAGAGACTTTCACAGGAAAATGATCTACACAGTCAGAGGGGGAGGGAAAAAAAAAACAGGTTTCACTGAGACCAAGGAGATGAAGGGACCAGGACACAGAGAAATCAGGAATGAATCCTCACCATCTTATCCTTTGGATTTAAGGTAACAGCTCAGACAACTCATGCACCATGGCCAAGATTTTCAAAACCTAGGAGGCTAATATTAGGCTCCTTAATTCATATTTAAGGCCAGCATTTCAACAGTGCGCAACACCCAGCAGCTCTCATTGAAAAAAATGAGTGCTGTTGTATGGTGTGCACTGATGGAAGTCTGGCCATTTCATTTAGGACTCCAAATGCAGCTGCCAGGGGCTGATACCTTTAAAAAATATGGGCTTTAGGAACCTCCCTATGCTGTCTGATTTTCAACAGCAGCCATTGGACACCCAGTCGGCATGGGTCCCCCACAAGGGCAGTCAGGGCTCAGGCAGGGCAAACTTGAGACTAGGAGTAACTGAGGAGTTCATAGTCAGTTCCAGGCCAGCATCAGAGTCCAAGCCAGGTTTCAGGGTCCAATCAGGAGGCAAAGTCCAAATCAAGCCAAGGTTAAGAGAGAAATTCAAGAGCATAGTGTAGGCATAGTCACAGCAGCTACAAAGACTCCACTCTCTGACCAGATACTTCCTGGAATGCCCCTGGCGCTTATAGAGGCTGGGTGTCAATCAGGAGCCATGGAGGTGCTGCCTGTCAAATCCTGGAGGTGGAACTTCCCATGGCCTGTGTCATAAGAAGTAGAGCACAGGCTGGCTATAGCTGCTAGGTAGCAGCCTGGTGTTAGCCCCTGCCTAGTAGCCCTGCAGTCCTGGGTTTGAGAGCGGGGTCTTGATGCTACAATTAGTGGCTGAGGTTCTATAGCTTGGGCTATTGAAGAGCTCACACTAGATGGTCATAATGGCCTTAAAGTCTATAAAAATTATGGCTGTTATTTAGATGCTGAAACATGAATTTAGGAGCCTAAAATTAGGCCTCCAGTTTTGAAAAATCTTGGCTCACATTCGCAAAGCAATTTAGGCAGGGTGATGCTGAACTTTGCCACACCTGACTCTTTGGTGCCTGGAAAAATCACTGGGATTCACAGAGCCCGAGTTTGGACCTTGGCTCCTTCTATTTTAAATCGGAGCAGGCAGGCTCCCCTCACAGAATAGGACTCAGAAACATCAGCGAGCTATTTGGCTCCTCCCTGAAACTCACCAATAGGCACAGCCAAGCTCCCAGGAGCGTGCTCCGCCCTGCCCCTGTTTCAGAGATAGGCTCCTTCCTCTGTGTGGCATTCCCAGTTGCAAATCTTCTCTCAGCATTAGTTGCTACTGCTGTTTTAGCAAGAAGCTGAGAGGAAGCACTCATCACTTTGAGAGTACACCTCCCCGCAAGGGCAAGGAGGGATTTGAGCTGGTGTGCCTTCCAGGAGGTGAGTGCCTTCGCCACGGAGCAATGGGACAGTCCAACAGGGAGATGCCTCCATTTCTTCTGTTGAAGCTTAAATTATTAGATTAAATAATAAAAGAAGAATGAAAGAATCATTGGGAGAGAGAGAGAGAGCGAGAGCTCACACCTGCAAAGGACTGTACGGCCTGGAGGTTAAAAGCACTCATAGTGGAACAGCTTCCACAGGATAGATTAAAAGTACCTACCCCTCCAGTCCCATCAGCGTACCATAGGGCCAGTGGTTAGGCATGCACCTAACTGGTGGCAAAACCCAATTCAAATTCCTCTACCCGTCCTCATGTGGAGCGGGCACGCCCACACCCCAAGTGAGTGCTGGTCACTGGGCTAAAAGTTGGCCCTTCTTGCCCTCCCCCTCAGTTTTCGGTGACCCCTCTCCACAGGGGCCCAGCCCGGCAGGGGAGTTCTAAGCTTGCTCACTGCATCAGGCTCCAGACGTGAATGAGGAAGGAAAATACTGACCTCCCCCTGGTTTGTGATTCGCTGTGGAGCTTGTGCAACTGGATGCCTGGCGTGGGGGCTGTACTGCACGTGCAGGAGAAGCAGAACCAGCTGTTCCAGAAAAAATGTAGGTGCTGAGAAAGTATATATGGCCACAGGGTTTGGGGTCAGCTGGGCACAGAGGTCTAGGCACCTAAAATGTCACTTAGGCACCTATGTCCTTTTATGAATCTAGCCCGGAGACGTTCTCTAGTCAATTTTGAATATCGCTGAGTTACGACCAAAGTCCTGCACCGTGTACACCAAAGGAATGACTTGAAAATGCAGTTTCGTTCTCCCACATTTTACAGCTTGATTTTACATTGCGTACAGGTTCCCAAGGAGAGTTGCTTGAGAGATCTAATGAAACAGCCATGCCTGTAAAGAAATTGAGCAGTGGTGCTTTAGAAAGTATTTGGCTTTGCTAAAAGGACTGATTTCCCACTAACCCTGAAACCTCTGGTTACATTGCAATATTTATAAATGGAGGAGACATTTAATGTTTCATAAAAACTTGTGGTTATTGGGATCAAATTGCAATTAGGTGGTTTAGCCTTTCTTGTAACTTTGTTATAGGAAAGTATACAGCCTATGAGGCTGAATGGGTGATGGCACAAAGAATGGCAAAAGCCAAATGTCGTGAATAAAAGCGTCATGGGAAGAGGCGCATGCAGGGAGTGCTGCCAAAGCTGCAGCTTGGCCTCGGTTCATGGGTGAGCCAAGCCTGAAGGGACAGGTTGAAATGGCCGAGCTATGTGCATGACGTGTAGAGAAGAAGCTGGGCTGGGCTGGCTGATCATCATGATTATAAAGGAGCACAAGTTGTCCCCCTCTTTATCACAGTTTGGGAAGAAAGAGCAGCCACCTTCCCCCTGTCCTCTTGCTGATTAGCATTCTCCATCCATTACTCTATCAACTCCATCTACAATCCCATTCCCCAATTTTGAGCACATTGCTTATTCTGTCTCCCTTACCCAAACCTTTATAGTTTGGCACTCCCCCAGCTGGCATGACATGGGAGTCTGAGATGTCTTGATCTTTTTCTTAATTGGTTTGATTCATAGTTGCATAACTGAGTTACAGTGAGATAAAATTTCAGATGTACATATGGCAGATAGGTGTCTAACCGCCATTGAAAGGTTCCAGACTCTCACAGACTAACTGCACTTTGTATCTTTGGAAACAACCACTTCATTTGACTCAACCAAACAGGTTTAACCCAGGAATTTTGCCCCTTTAAAACAAAACAATGACAAAAGAAGGTGGATCTCTAAGACAGATAACTATGAAAGTTTGTTTCCCTTGGAGTATGTTGTAGGCCGTATAGTAATATAGCCAATATATACACTTTAATTTGCTATATTTTTAATGTTTATATTAATGGGATTTACTAAGCCGCTTGACTTTGAGCATTGATAGAGCAAAATAAGTTTTTACATAGTTTCCCAAAGAGGAACTATGCCAGTTCTATAATTTCTTACTGTGGCCATGGAGTCTTGGAGGCCTTGAGAAAGTGTGAGCATCAGCTGCGTGAATGGGTAAAGGCCAACTTTTCTAAGTCAAAGGACAATAAGTCATAAGTTAAGACCAGGAAACAGGCCAGGCCTTGATGGACAAGAAGACATTTAGAAGCCGTCTGTTGACCCTGATAAGAGAGTTGAAATTATTTTGGTGGAGCCATCATCTCCTGATATTCTCCTATTATTGCTTGCCTGGGAGAAATAATCAAGTTGACTTATGGATGTGACAAAAAACCAGTACCCTAGGAAGGAAGGCCCCAAGAATGGACCAAAGATCCAGATGATCTCATTTGACCAAGGCTGAACAGTGCACTTGGAGTACAAAATCTTTGATCAGAAGATTGCGAGGGAGGTGCCGTGGAAGGAAAACAGCCTGAGTTTCATCCTTAAAGGACCAAGTAAATAAGGAAGAAGTGTTCTTCTCAGGAGGTACAACACTATAACCAGATAAGAACGGCCATTCTGGGTCAGACCAATGGTCCATCTAGCCCAGTATCTGGTCTTCCAACATGGGCCAATGCCAGGTGTTTCAAAGGGAATGAACAGAAGTGGTAATCATCAAGTGACCCATCTCCAGTCTCCCATTTCAAGCTTCTGGCAAACAGAGGCTAGGGACACTTTAGAGCATGGTTTTTATACCTGTTCTTCCTGTCTAATAGTGATTGACTATGAACTTAGCTAGCTCTTTTTTTAACCCAGTTATATTCTTGACCTTCACAATATCCTCTGACAAAGAGTTCCTCAGGTTGACAGTGTGTTGTGTGAAGAAATACTTCCTTTTGCTTGTTTTAAATCTGCTACCTATTAATTTCATTTGGTGACTGCTAGTTTTTGTATTACCAGGACTAAATAACTCTTCCTTATTTACTTTCTCCACACCAGTCATGATTTTATAGACCTCTATTATATCCCATCCTTAGTCATCTCTTTTCCAAGATGAAAAGTCCACTCTTATTAATCTCTCATATGGAAGCTGTTCCATACCCCTAATCATTTTAGTTTCCAATTCCAATATATATTTTTTGAGATGAGGCATATTAAATCTTCATGCAGTATTCAAAATATGGCATACCTGGATTTATAAAGAGGCAACATGATATTTTTCTGTCTTACTGTCTATCCCTTTCCTAATGGTTCCCAGCATTCTTTTAGCTTTTTTGGCTGCAGCTGCATATTGAGTGGATGTTTTCAAAGAACTATCCACAACGAATCTAAGTACTTTCTTTCTTGAGTGGTAACAGCTAATTTAGACCCCATCATTTTTTATGTATAGTTTCGATTATGTTTTCCAATGTGCATTACTTTGCATTTATCAACATTGAATTTCATTTGCCATTTTGTTGCCCAGTAACCCAGTTGTGTGAGATCCTTTTGTAACTCTTCGCAGTCTGCTTTGAACTTAACTATCTTGAGTAGTTTTGTATCATCTGCAAATTTTGCACCTCACTGTTTACTTGATTTCACTAACTTGATTTATGTTGCAACCTCGATCTAATTTTCATATTGTTTAGTACTTTAGCTAACTCTAGTATTAGTTAACCATATAGTCATTTATGCTTTTGAATAAAAATCGTAAAAGTACACCAAATTAGTTTTCTCTGATGAAATGGTGATGAGGTAAAAACAACCTTAATTAAAGGGACTTTTAATTAAACATTAATAAATATTTGACTTAGGCCCTGAAACCCTAGTATTACTAAAATGTTCCAGCTGATTAAGTAGCACCTTTGATAAGGGATCAAAGATCCTGGTGCTCCATACATAGGCATCTGTATGGACAATTTGATTATTTTTACTCATTGACAAAAAATATATCCATGGTAGTCTCTGAGCACACATATTTAAATTTAAAATATTATCACTTTTTATAAATAAAAAACATTCACAGTTGTATGAGAAAGTCTGCTCAGAAATAACTCCTCTGAAATAATAATGAAACTAAACATACTCAGCCCCTTTTCCTCAAGGGATGTCCTATGCAAACAGGCCTTGCCCCATGTCCTGAATGGTGGTGCATGAGGTCTTTGTAATGCAGAATTGTGTGATGCAGAAAGAGAAATCTAGAACGGAGAGCTCCTTCACTGAAAATTTGGGTGGGATTTTCAAAAGCACCTAAAGAATTTAGGAACACAAGACCCCTGAAAGCCAATGGAACTGGTATTCCTGAATCCTTAGGAGTTTTTAGAAGTCTTCATCTCCAAAAAGTTTGGATTTGGGCATCTATAGCAAGATCATCTTTGTTGACATCAACTGTTTGGACAGAGCCCAAGGAAGATCTCTACTATAGTCAGACCACAAACCAAGGGGAGCTGTATGTTGTCATCTACATTGACACTACACCACGCAGAGGTACTCCTTTCTTAGAGCTTTATTACTGCTCTCTTTGGTTTTGGAGCACCTCTTTTCCCCAAATATACCAGGCTGGCTTCGTAGACCTATTTCCCCTATTTCTCAGTAAGCTGGAGTATGAGATATTGATCTGTACAAAGGACCTGGTCCTCCATTACTTCTCTCTAATTTTACCCCACTGGAACTCCACTGAAATCAGTGGCATTCCTAACATGTTTTCAGTGGGATGTGTCAGGATCATAACATGGGCTGTCAGGACTAAGGGTCAGAGGTGCATCCAACCTGAAGCTGGGAGTAGCGGAGGAGTTTGTGGTGAGGTTCCAAGCCTGGACCGATACCAAGGGTCAGAGTCAGGAAGTGAAGTCCATCTCAAACCAAGGTTGAAGCCAGGAGTTTAAAGGTATGTCTACACTGCAGTTAGACACCAGTGGCTGGCCTGTGTCAACTGACCCAGGCTTGAAGTGCTAAGGCTAAGGGGTTGTTTAATTGCAAGGTGGACTTTTGCGACTCTCCCCTCTTGCAGGGTTTCAGAACCCATGCATCTACATGGCAATTAAACATCCCTTTAGCTCAAATCAGCTGGCTCAGGGCAATCGTGGGTTTCTAAAAGCAGTGTAGACTTACCCAAGAGCTGGAATGGTCATGGAAGCTACAGGAAATCCACATGGTGGTCTGGACACTTCCTGGAATGCCCCTTGGGTTTATATAGAGTAGGGAGCCAAACAGGAGCTTTAAGGCTGCTTCCTGTCAGACGCCTTGTGGTGGGACTTCCCATGGTCTGTGTCTACAGCAGGTCATAGTTAAGTGGCATGCAAAGCAGTTACAGCTGCACCTGGCATGGTGAAATCTGCCACCTGACAGTTCGGGTTCTAGATCTGCTGGGCCTTATAGACATCTTTCATCTGTATCTTCACTCCTGCAGTTATGGCTTAAAAACTTTCATTTCCTTTCTACTGGAACCCTAGGATTTAACATGTCATTTAAAATAAAACCCTGCAAGATTATTTCTGTAATGATTCTACCAACACATAAATCGTAACAGCTTTTTCGATTTGTGGACTGCATCTTTTCAAACATGCTCCCCGCTGAAACCAACAGGATAGCTGCAAATTTAAAATTGGTTCTTAATTTGAAGCCCTTTGAGTTTTGAGACAGAAAACTTGCATTTTCAAACTTCATGACATTTATGCTGGGACACTGGGGTTATTTGAACTTATTTTTCATTACCAGTTAAAAAGCCTTCAGTGCATTATGTCATGATTAATTTGAACACAGGTCCCTGAAGTGAAAGAAAAAGCGTGAGCAAAGCTCATTTCTGAAGTTTTAGCACTAGGAACTGATTTTATAACAGGAATGCATCCTTCCTTTTCTACAGCTTTCTCAAGAAGAGGTCAATAGATCGCTTAATGTTCATCTCCATTTAAGAAGTCACCCAATAATTTTGAACAGAGGGCACAAGGCCATGTTTTGATTAACTTGTCTCACCTCTGTCAAAAAGCTGTTAAGTCAAAAGTCTTAATTTTACAGTTATCTATTTCAGTGCTGGATGTGTGTCACTTATAAGACATGCTCAATTTCCTGTCTTCCCTATCAAAATGTTATGAAACAAAAAAGGTAAAATGTTATTTTCTACACAATGCTAGTTTCCAGCTACAATATCAGTCATATTCTAAAGGAAGAAAACATTGATCATTAGAGAAATAGGATTCTACTAATTACAAAAGGAGAGAGAGAGAGAGAGAGAGATGGTTTTGGTGTTCTTCCCAAATAAGGGCCAGACTTCGAAGCAGAAACTCCCCTTTAGACACCAAAATAAATAGCCAGATTTTCAAACAAGCTCAGCCCCCACTTAGGCACTTGAAGTGGCCCATGCAGTAAAAGACCTGAGCATCCAGCAATGCCATGGTTCTTGCTAAAAACTGCTGGGTATTGAGTGTGTTTTAAAATGGGGCCAGTTCTTCTAGGTGCCTAACTGGGAGCTGAGCTTTTGAAAACCCAGCCCCAATTGTAGGTGCTGAGAGCCTTCAAAAAAATGGCCGCTAAAGATGGGGATCTCTGGCCCACACCGGAGCTGGTGCAGAATGTTACACAGCTAAGGGATCGAGAGGGTGACGGTGGTCTTATGCCACCATCATGTGCCACCACTGAACATGAGGTTATCTGGGACCCAGCTTCTCCCCAAAGCAATTTAGAGCACCTCAAGATGGCTCTAAATTTAATCTTTCTGGAATGACCCCTTTCCTTTGGCCAGGGATGTGTGCTCATTGTAAAATATTGCCAGATATATTGGATCTTCACCACTCAGATATTCTCCCTACATTAGCCCCTTTCTGACTGCTCCTTCCCTGTTGTGGAACACCTACCTTCACCGGGAATGGTCTGAGAACCATTGAAAGCATTGTAACTGAGGAAGCCACCTTACCACCGAGAGTGGGCACAAATTCTCTAGCCCAGTGTCTGCCATCCATGGAGCCACCCCATAAAACATTTGAGTTAGGACAGATGGTTTCTCTTCTGCCTCTCCTCCCTCCATCAGCCTCTTTGCTGTGGCTGGAATCAGCATCCCTCTCTTAGAAGAAATTTTATTTTGAAACTTAGGTTTCTGGCCCTCACACGAATAATTTCCCTGGACAGTATGATCTAGTCCTGAACCATTAAAACCAGCTCCCATACAACAGTTGCCACTGCCTTCTTCCAGATTTAATATTGAGCTAACATATTCTAGACTCCAGTTTTGGTTGAAGGAAACAGAGATTTACAAATATTTTTAAAGTCATCCTTTGTTAAGGTGGTTGCTAGACTTAAAACACACACACACACAAATATTTATTCCTAAAGATTTGAAAGAGAGAGAGAGTTGCTCCTTTGAATAGTGGAAGATTTTCATGACCCGTTAGCAGAAATTAATGTCACAGAGTCAGGGAATTTACCTAGTGTATTTTGTTTAGTCGCAAGCTGTACATGATTCCCATCTCCTTAAATAGGCTGTCACAAGTGCCACCCTCCTGCCGAAATCTCCACTAAGTTATCACTGTCCTGCCACCAGGAAGCATTTCTTTCTTGATCCCTGGTCCTCAGGCTCCCACAGAATCTAACTGCTTAACACACAGTTTCCTTTTCCTGTCTCAGCCCCTAGCTTTTCAACGGAGGAATCCCTTCGACCAGAACTGCTCCTTTAAAATGACCTCATCTCCAGATGTGGCCAGAGGAAAACATCCTTGTGTGCAGCTGTTCTGCAACGCAAAGCAATCCCTTAATGACTGTCAGCATGCAGCTATTGCACAGTTAATGCCATTCTGGGCGCTTATACATCACTAGGTATGTCTACACAGCAATCAACAATGTGGTTGCAGGGAAGGTAGGCCTACACATGCTAGCTTTAATCCAGCCAGCATGGATGCAACCAGCAGTGAAAATGGAACTGCATGGAGTTCAGCCCAGGCTAGGAATGTGGGTAGGTTTCAGAGCTTGCTCTGAATCCTGTACTGCCGCATCAAAACTAATGCGGATTAAAACTAATGCAGGTAAACCAACTCGTGCTGCAATCACACCCCCCATTCTTGTATAGACACACCCAACAACCACTAACATTCATGACATGAGAACCTCTTGCCACAGCAATGTGTCATTCAGGCATGTGTGAAATGCCTGGTGTCTGGGGCAAGCAGTTTCAGTACTCTTCATTTCAGCAGTAACTGTACCACTCACCCCATGGTCTAGCAGCAGCATAAGACACTTATTGAATTAATCTGAGTAACCCCTTTGAAGTTGATTCTAGGAGGAATACAGATAGGCTCTGAAG
The DNA here is from genome assembly GCA_007922155.1 of Mesoclemmys tuberculata. Classification (NCBI taxonomy): domain Eukaryota; kingdom Metazoa; phylum Chordata; order Testudines; family Chelidae; genus Mesoclemmys; species Mesoclemmys tuberculata. Next base: position 30,782,977 of record ML675617.1, read on the forward strand.
GAGCTTTGTTAGCAGGGGGACAGTTGGCCCCAATGCGTTGCCACTGGGTGAACAGAATAAAGACGAAAAGGTGAAAGACTTCTGAAAAATTCCACCCCAAAATGAATTGCTCCAAGCAAATGTTGAGATCAAAATTCTTTATCTGAGCTAAAATGGACAAAATATCTTTATTACTGCTGGCATTTGGCAAAAGGTGTTAGTCAAACATCCAAGAATGCATTGTTGTCCTGCCATCTGCTTCCACATCTGTTTCACCACTGATGGCCCCCTGGAAACCGTCTGCAATTAGCCGTGATCCCTAAAAATAAAATCCTTTCATGAGGGATAAGTGAGCTAAGTAGACCATCGTCTTCCCTAAGGTAGCCTTCTGGCTGTGATTCCACATTTCATATGTTTTAGGCTGGCAGCTGTAAATTGCATTAATTGCACGAAGGCTTTTGTTGGGCCACTTCATTCTGGGGTGGAGTCTTTCACAAGTCTTTCATGTTTTCATCTTTCCTAACTCCAAACTAGGTTCTAAAACTTTCACTTTTTCCTCCTCTTCCTAAGTAATCTTCCTCTTTCTATATAGTTGGAAAGGGAACTACAAATATTTAATCAATTTTGTCATGTCTTGATTCTGTTGGAAACAGGATGACATATGCAGAAGAGCAGGAGTAAAATATGTCCAGCACAAGAGAAATGCAGAGCTGTAATTTTACGGAAGAGTCACTATGGTTCTGGAAGCTGCAAGAATGAAACAATGAAGAGTTTATTAAAATCATAAGGTGAGATTACGGACTTTATGCTGCGCCACACTGATTTTGATGACGTCTCCCCTGCCTCCACCAGCACTCATAGAAACAAAGAAAAACTAAACAAACAAATAAACCAGAGTAGATTAATGAGAATGCTATATGTGAAATCAAAGTAAATTTTCAAAGCATCCGCTCACCAAGATCAAAGTGGCAGAAGATGCTGACATTAGCTTTTATAACTGAGAGTTTACCACTCTGGTGATACAACTGTAGGATTACCGAGGATCACACCTGCGAGTCTATAGCTCTTGTAAAAAACATTGTGACATAAAAATGCCCAATGTGACATCACTTGCACCTCAGCTTCACTGGAACACTTCAAATAATTGTAAGGGTCCCCAAATGACAGTTACGCCTTGGACTGTATTTTTCAGTTTTGTAGCTTTTGAAATTGTGTGTGTGTGTGTGTTGGTTTTGCTTTTGTCCCAATGGTTCCTGGCTTTGCCATTAGCAGCTGGAAGTGGAGTTTGTGCCATGAAAAATCTGGAGTGGCAGTGCCACGGACTCACCTGGCCTTTTTTTTTTTTTGGACATGTTTATTGGGACATTATCATCAGGGCAGTAAACAATCAATTGATATTGCCAACAGAAATGTCTGTCTTACAGTTTAATTTTTTCCTTAAAAAATTCATCTGTTACTGTGCAGGGATTTGGAAAAAAAACCAACAAAAATGGCACCCTTATGTTTGCTGGGTTTTGTACACAACCATAAATTGGTTTTATTAACTGGAAACTTTGCCAGAAACCACCCTGCCCTACCTGTAATGGGCACAGATAATTGGGTCACCTGCAGGAACTGAACCTTGAACCTTGGAGCGTGAACCTCTCGTGAGTGAGCTAATGGACGAAGCCTATTAGCACAGATGGGGTAGCATGTGCCTAATCCTCTATATTTTGATTAGCCACGAAAGTGAGACAAAAAGCCATACTGTGTTCATGTGAGTTACATGCAGGTTAAATCCCTTTGGAATCTTAACTAATTTTTTTAAGGGTTAAGTCAGCTCTAGGAGCAGAGAGAGGGCAGACAAAGCACTCGCGCTTCAGCAGAGAGCAGAACGACCTCCTAAGTGGAAGCCCAGTGCATACAATATATTCTGATCCTCTCTAGGAAGTGGAAGGCCAAGAACTCTATGGACAGGATTTTCAAAACCTGCTAACTTTGGTCTTACTCTGTTTCCAGTGAAGTCAACAGTCAAACTTTCATTAACTTTAATGGCAGTAAAGTTAGGGCAACATGGACTGTTTTTTAATTCCCTCCCTCAGAGTTTAATATACCACCAAGTCCTCTGGACTAATTGAGGTATTGAATTTATCAATATTCCTCCCGTATGACATATTACTAATGTGTGTGTGTGTGTGATTGTGTCCTAAAGTTTGAGAAAGCCCTGAACTGGCCCAATTTTACTGTGCACTTTGCGGGTGTGGAAAGGAAGGACATACAGAGGTCTCTGCCACACACAGAAACAACATACACAGGCCTCTGCCACTGAATATCAGGCATAACAGTTTGTGGGCAAATGATGGGAAGATCCGCCATGCTTATGTGGGCCCATTAGCCATCACAGATAGATGGTGTAGCCAGCTACTGATGCAGCCGTGAGTGTTTTGTACCTAGCTCCTGGGATGGGGAAGAGGAGGAAATCTAAACTGTCTAACCTCTGGATGTTTTCTCAGAGCACAGCCCAAGCACTGGGGCAGTAGGCAAAAGCCAGATTTTGGTCCTTCAATGGCTAACAGTTGGGGGATTAAAATTCACCATTTGCATCCACAATTGCTACATTTCCAAACTCTTATTTTACATCTTGCACACTATTCTTAATATTCACTGATACCAGACAACAGAGTGAGTTAAAGGCAAGACTCACAGGGACTGGTAAATCTCAGGAAGCTTCGAAGTTTGCTCTGGATAAACCTCAGAATATCTGGATGCTTGTCTCACCCTTTCAAGTAACTCAGAGTCATCTGCAAAATTTCTCTGAGGCTCTCTTCTCCCAATCATGTCAGAAATACAATATGGCAAATGCTTCCTTTCTTGGTGGTTTTGTCTCAGCCAAAACCAAGTACTTCAAAGCGGGGTTCTGAAGATGGAAAATAATGGGCGAAAATGTATCCATTTTTTTAAAAAAATGAATGGTTCAAATCTCAGAAAGTAGTTTCAATGGTCTTTTATGGTACCCTAAATAATTCCAGAAATCTTTGGTTGAAAGCACTGTATTAAGAATACAAGCATAAATTGCATCTTGTATAATAACCCAGGCCATTTTAAAAGACTTTACAACAAAAGTACCAATCCTTTAAACACACAGGTGGGTAGCATCATTCATTTTAATATGTCTGCAGCCTCACTCATCTTAGCCCTGGACTATGCTTACCTGGTGATTTGGCAGCAGTCGATGGGAGTTACACCAGCTACACAGAGTAGCTGGTGTAACTCCCATCAACTGCTGTGCTTCCCTTCTGTGCGCTGTCTTCACTGCACTGCACTGATGGGAACCACGTTCCAGTCAAAGCAGCACTACACCACTTGAGGGGCTGGATTTCCTGTGTCGACTTCCTGATTGATTGAGCGGGTCTACACTGACTGCTCAATTGATCCAGAAAGATCTATCTGACGGCAGCAACTTTGCCACCATCAGTATAGACATATCCCTTATTCTTCCTAATGTACATGTTCCAGCTCTAACATAACAGCCTTCTACTGCAATTGCTTCTTAGTTGATATGTTAGGCAAAGCAACATAGCCTTGTTCTACCTTATCACAAAGTCTCTGATTATCTTAAATCTAAAAAGGTTTAGAAAAGATCAAAAGTATGATCCAAAGTCTGGAAAATGCGCTTTATAGTAAAAGACTAAAGGAAGTTAATCAATTAATTTATCCAAAAGAAGGGTAACGGATGACTTAATCGCAGTCTGCAAGTTTCTACGTGGGGGTATTGATTTAATCCTGAATCGGACAAGTCAAAAGTTCTTGTAGAACAGAGATTCAACAACAACAACAGATCTAGAAACATTAAAACTGTTGTCTCATTTTGAGAAGGTAAAGCCCATTTTGTCCACTAATACTGAAACATTAACATAAAATATTAAATTTATATATTCAATTTTATAGATACATTATATAACTATATATAATTATATAATTTTACAGCCATACCATTAAAATTAATAGAATATAAATGTCTAAAGGGAATGAAATGAAATGAGAAAGTTAAAGCAACATTTTTACCTTACCGAAACAAACCGTTTCAACATTATCAGAAGGAAATAAGAAAAGTCAGAATGAATCATTTTCAACACTTTTCCACTGAAAACTTCATTAAAGTCAATATGTCCCTGCAAAACATGTTGACTTTGATAAAACTGTGTTTTGCCCCAGAAAACTGTTCAGTTGAAAACAATGTTGACCATCTCCAGTATGAACATTATGAATCTAGACGTTAAGAAGTGCTCTGTTCCCACTTAGCCACCTAAATAAAATGGCCTGGTATTAAAGAGAACAATGAAACTTGCTAAGCGCCAAGCTCTTTTGAAAATCTGGTCCTTTCTACCCATTAATATTCATCCATGGTATAACCACACAATGCTGATCTGCCCCCAAGGGTTCGGATTTTGCATGGTAAGTTTCTCTATTCAGTGAATTTTTAGAAGTTAGTTAAAATATGTTGGTGGTGAAAAGGGGAACTGATCTATGTTGGAAAGGCTGACACCTGCTGGAATTGCTGCAGTGACGGCCAGGCCACTATATGTTCAGGCCAAACTCAGTTTCATACAATGGTTAAGTTTGCGGTCTTGAAAAATAAAATAATGAATTATTGAGCATGATAAAGGATGAGTTAATATTGTCTTAAATCTTTCCACTTGATTTTCTCACCTTCCCAGCTCAGCAGGGGCTTCTCACATGTGTCCAGTTATGACGGACTTTCCACTGGGGCCCAGTATAACCTGTCAGCATTTTGAAGGCTGTAGTTTTCCTGGTGCCCAGCAGAACAAATGCCTCTCTGGGCCTGGAGCTCTTGGAAGGCTGCTCTGATGCTTACAGGGTTTTCAGACGTAACCAAAATGTTTCAGAGGCTGTGTAGAACGACAAGAGCACAGGAATGGTTTGCAGCCAATCATATTGAATTCTTTTTAAAATGCTAGAGCCTCTGCAGTCTCACAATACTCCAGCAGGATGAGCATCCCCCTCAAAACCTCAGATTTTAACGTATCTGTTGTCTGTCTTGCACATGTAAAAGGCCTTTTGGAATGTTATGTTAAAACTCAAATCCAACAGATTTATACCAGGTGAGATTGAAAATTCTCAGTGGCAGCTATTCCCCCATACCTCAGTCCCTGGGCGCTGCCCTATCTGCATATAGAACCTTCAAAGGTGCCACAAGAGGCAGAGAGGGAATTTCACCAGAACAGATGGCCCTGCACTGCTCCTTTTGCACCCCCCGCAGAAAGCGTGTGCAGGGCATGGGAGCAAACGTATCCATTATGCTTGCCAATGTAGGTATTCTGAACAGTCATACAGCCCATAGCAGGCTGCCAGAAATTGAGCCAGCTGCTCTAAGTTATGCCAGAGGCCTCCCCTCCTCCCCCTGACTAAGATTCTGGATGATGCGAAGGTGTTTTAAAGTGAACATATTCCCGCCCATTTTAGGGGCTTTCTCCCAATGTACATGCAACCCAGAATCAGATCCAGGATGTTACGTATCAGAGTGCACCAGGGACAAGAGCCTGAGCTGGTGCAAACTGTGACAGCGCAGTTGACTTCAGTGGCATGAGGACAACTGACATCAGTTCAGGATCTGCCCAACTTCACAAAAAAGAAGCTTCCTTATTAATAAACCGTGGGTTAAGATGTGATTCGTTTTAAAATTCCGAACACTTTCTGTTCATTGCAGGGTTATCAGTAAAGCCACTAAATGGCATCTCATTACAAAGCAGCTAAGGCAGATCCAGTAAAATGCTGCACATTGTTACACAATCAGTGGTGAACCTGTTGAATTCAGGGTCACGCTGAGTCACTGAGTCAAATCCTTTGGGTGGCTGAGGTTCCGAAAGGTTTGAATTTTTTTATGGCCACCACTATTTATAGCAATGTCAGCTCTGTTCGTGAAAACATCTGGCATTTTGAATATGCAGATCTCAAAGCACAAGAGGGGCTAAATAACATTGTCCCCAGCTTACTGAGACACAGAGGCACAGAGGAATTGAGTTACCTGTCATCGAATCACAGAATATTAGAGCTGGAAGGGACCTCAGGAGGTATCTAGTCCAACCCCTGATCAAAGTAGGGCTAACCTCAGCTAAATCATCCTGGTGAGGGTTTTGTCAAGCCGCAGCTTAAAAACCTCTAAAGATGGAGATTCCACCACCTCCCCAGGTAACCCATTCCAGTGCTTCACCTCTTCCTAGTGAATTTTTTTCCTAATTTCCAACCTAGACCTCCCCAACTGCAACTTGAGACCATTGCTCCATGTTCTGTCATCTGCCACCACTGAGAACAGCCTAGCTCCATCCTCTCTAGGACCCCCTTTCAGGTAGTTAAAGGCTGCTATCAAATCCCCCCTCATTCTTCTCTTCTGCAGATTGTCCTTGATTTGTGTAAGCTCACACAGCAAATCAGAACTAAACCAAGTCCTCTGGCTGCCTCATCCGTTGAACCAAAGTACTGGTTGGTTCTCCTGCTGTAAAGACTGAATGGATCATGTCTGTGTTTGACAGTATCACGGAGTGCTCTATTCGCTGTTAGTCTGGCGCCTCCTGCTGGACTCTCTATGGCATAGCTCCGCCACGTCGACTCCTGTTCCTGAAGTGGCACGCCTTCACTCCATCTCTCTCTTGGGTGCGCAGCCCCTCTCTCGCTCGAATAACCTCAGTGTGCTCTTTGTGACTCAGCCTCCTGGCCAGGTCACTGAGTGTTCATCCTTTCCAGAGTTCAGGCCTTCAAATTCACTGTCACTCCCACGGGGACCCAGACAGCCTTCCAGGTCACTCCCCCACCAGTACTGCTTCCTCAGTGTCAAGGACAGGGAATCTGGGCCTGCTCCCTACTCTGTATTGCAGCTCAGGGACCTTCTTGTCAGCAGTCAAGGTTTGTTTCATCCCAGACCTTGCTGCATTTCCCTAAGCCCTTTCCTAACCTCTGGCTCTCCCTTCCTTCTCTGGGTCTTTCAGCTTCTCCACACACTCCTTTCAGGGATCAATTGACCGGGGCTCATGGGGCTTTGACAGTGGGGCTAAAAATAGCAGACTTGGGCTGGATCCCAGGCCCAAATGTCTACAGTGCTACTTTTAGCACCACAACCCATGCCCCATCAGCCAGAGTCCATTAATCCAGGCTCTGAGACTTTTATTTGTGGGTCTTTTCTTACATAAGACCATAAGAATGACCATACTGGGTCATAATGGTCATCTAGCCCAGTATCCTGTCTTCCAAGAGTGGGTAATTCCTGGTGCATTGCTGTGTAGAACTAGCCTAAGGCTCTCAAAACAGAAAAAATCTGAAATGAAAGTACCTATTGTAAGAATCCATTTATCTGTAACTAACATATTATCCTTTCAGAGAGAAAAATAAAAAGCCTTATCTTGAGGATGCCTTATAAAAATAGATGGCGCAGAAGTTTGATATGCTCTCTGGAGAATTGTGCCATTAAAATGTAATGTCTCAGCTGATATATGGAAAATGCATGCCTGAAGGCACAGAAGCCAGGTAATCTAAAGACAGCTAGGCCAAACAAACCCAGATTACTCTGCAGCTGTAGGTTATAGCAATCATACCCTAGAGAAATTAAAGAACACTTGAAAGGATAGCTAAAGTGAGAAACGATAATTTAATCATTTCCATTGAGCTTCTTTCCACCTTTGCTTCACCAAGCACTGACCAGTAATTCAGTATTATTTCAAGCATCATTGTGTTGAAATTATCAGTCTTTTTTATTTTGTTTGCTATGTTTTTATTTTGATGGTCAAAAGGATGTTCTTGTGCTAAAGGCACTGGTGGGGGATTCACTACACCTTAGCCCTGCCATGCAATTCCCCATGTGACTTAATTTATCAGTGCTCAGTTCCCCATTTGTAAAACAGAGGTAATAATATTTCGCTACCTATAGGGCTGTTGTGAGGATAAATTAAGTAATTAATGCTTGTGAGGAACTCAAATACCCTGATAATTGCAGCCACATTAGACAGAATTTCACAATCTATGTCGGCATATATAATAGAAGAGATAACTACTTGGTAAATAACCATTGTTGTGGCCTTATGCAATATTACTTACCACTACATCTCTCTGGACTTTATTACAAATATTAATTGTTACAAATGTAGTCCCTCTTTTGGTTAGCAATCCTGATTTTCTTTATAGGGATTTGATATTCACTGCAGAGTTTGGGGCTTAGTTTCTAGATTATAAGGGAGTAGCCAATTGTTCATTTCCACAATTCACTACTGTTCATTTCTGTTGCATTGCTGGTCATCCAAGCCAACTGGTAGTCACTGAAACACTCAGAAAGTCTAATATTATGCCATCCTGCACCCAGGGCTTTTATTCAGAAAAATATTTCCACATCTTTTAACTTACAATTTCTTCAGCTCTCCCAAAATCAATAGCAAAAATTCATAAAAAATCTATATTACATCATGCACATTGTACTATAAATTACAAGGCCACACACATTTACACGTGTGGGGTCTCTCAGCTATCTGTGTTAGTATAAAATAAACACTAGCCATAATTCCTCCAGGCCAAAAATTGTTTCTTTTCTATGTTTGCATAGCATCCAGCACAATGGGGACCATATCTTAATTGAGGACTTTGGGTGCCACCATAATATAAAAGTGTACTAGTAATAATAATAATTATATTTAATATGTAATCAATATCTCTTTCCTAATAGGTGGAATAGGGCCTGGAAGTAATGTCTATAATTACAATCCCTTGTCAGGGTAAATTAAATGAGGGCATCTGATGTTTGCAGAAGTAGAAAGAGAAGATAACGGAGATGCTTTCTCCTATTTACAGTGGGGTCCTGCTAAAACTTGTTGGTTTAGCCTTGAACGTCATCTTGTGGCTCAAATTACAGTAGGGAGAAGGAAGGGCAGACCTCTCAAGCATACTGGACTTTGCATGACGTTCTGTTAGCTGAATGAGGCTGCTTGCTTTATTACACCACAAAGACAAGAAATTTTATAAAGATAGCCACTGAGAAACCTGCTCCCAGAAGATTCTGTGCTGGTCTTGACAGTCAGGCGATCAGGGATTCAAATCTTCCAAACCATTACTTATATTTCCAGGCATTTGATAGTCCTTTTTACTGACCATATATCCAACCTTATGAATTAGAAAGATTAGATTTTTATGGGTAAATGTCACTTTCATTGTACACACATGGACTGACAAAATATATTTCCATTGATAATCATAGAAATTTTCAGATAGTCAGAGAAAGAAAATACTAGATGAGAAATTATAAAAGTAGGATATTTATTTTGGGTGTTAACTTGTGATGTTGACATTTTCTGTTTGAGCAATTATAAAATTTTAAACTTTTTGAATCCCAGCATCTACAGTCATGAAGTAATTGTTGTCTGATCTCCCCACTGTTCGATTCTCTTCCCCGCAATAATTTCCCACAACTCTGAAAATGTAAACAGATAACAATCTAAACTATCCATCGAAATTGTCAAAAAAATAAATATTGAATTCTGCCAAACCTACTTATAAGGCAAGGAGGTAAACATTCCAACTCCCCAAATTTTACATAAAAGTTGCTCAAAGTCATGTCAGGCAGAATTAGAAATAGAACTTAAGTATCTTATATAACAGACCCAAGTGTCAAGAATACGTGTATCTTGGTTATCCTAACTCTACCCACTGCCCAAAGACAGGCATAGAACCCAGAATTTGGGATATCCAATTTTCTACTATTGTCCAATATTCTAGCCTAGCAGATATCTTTGTAAACCACTGGGAAAATATGTGTCAAATCCCCCTCTTGTGGCAGGTTGATATAAAGCCTGGCAATTATTCTTATAGCTCAAGTGGAAGTGGCCTGACCTGAAAATCTGAAAGGCTATGATTTGAATACTGCTGACGACCTACATTGAAGGATCTACATGCAATACAATTTGTTTTTTCCAGTTCTCTTTAAAAAAAAAACAGTTTTATTTTATTTACTCTGTAAGAAAACATCTTTTAAAACACTTTAAAAAAAATATCATTGTAATCTATAAATTCTGGTGTGACATGCCACAAAATATAGGTTCCACTGACACTAATTTCCTACCCATTTTATTGGCATGTTTGAAAGTTGAGAAGGATGGGCACGGGTAGAATACTCTTACAGAATGCATTAAAGATGCTCAAACGCAACTCCTCAAAGAATATGTTGTATTATTTGCTAATGGTTGGCAATACATTTCCTGTGCCCTCCTTTTCAAAGGAAATGTCTGCTCATGAATGCACTCAAATGATGCCCTATCTTGGTTTTGCAGACAATCAACACGGCAGCCAATAACCCAAGCATATCACTGGTAAACCATCAATCCCTGGTGCAGCCTCCTTCTGCTTCATTTTCCTTTTTGAAGGAGGTGATTGACCCAACAATTTTTCATTTCAGTGGCTAACTTGTAATCTGCAAATTGAACAATACTCCATGCACCAAGCCACTGAAATTGGTGGCTTTGGTCTTATGCAAACACCCCTCAGCTTAATCTTTTAATGCTCCATGACATTATTCCTAAATGTAATATTCTCCAGTAAGGACAGATTTAGTGATTGCAGCTTGATTTTTTTGAAACAGTTTCTGAGATACACAAACTGTGTGTTTATAACAAAATTCAAAATGGTAGAAAGGCAATAACCATAGACTAGTCCCCATTACACTGACTGTGTGTGTCCCTGTGTCTATCTTTGTTCCCATCCACAATGGCCTTCAATTTAAAAGGATAACTATTCATTTATATTTCAGTATCTACCCAAGCACTTAGCCTCCCCATCACCATTGTGTTTGCATGCCTCCTGATCATTAATGGAGTTTATTCTCACAATGTGAGTTAGGGAAATGTTGTTGTCATTTAACACATGAAGATATGGGATGCAGGGCAAACTAAGTAAAAAGTTAGACTGGAAGTTTTTGGCTGAAAACTTTTTGTTTGAAAAAACATCTCAATTCAGTTACACTGAAACATTTTGCGAATTCGTGTCAGTTTGGCCAAATTGTTTCAGCTGAAAAAAAAAATCTGAAAAAGTAAAAAAAGGCATTTTTTAATTTAAAAAAAGCCGTTTCTGAGGTCTGAATGACAATTTTTTTTTATTTTTTAAAAACTGAAAAAATTTAAAAAATGCTCAAAGTACAAATAAAATGTTTTATTTGACTTCAGTTTTTTTTTAAATAAATTTCAGTTTGCTGAAAATTAAAAAAGAAAGAAAGATCCAATTTTGGGTTGATCCAAGACTATTTTTAAAAAATATTTTCAGAACAGTCAATGAAATGGAAAACCCATTATTTGTACTGCTTTAAAACCAAATGACTTGTCCAAGGTCACCCAGGTAATTTTCAACAGAAGCAGGAATTGATCTTTGTGTCTCAAGTCATAGTCTAGTTCCTTATGCACTGGATGAGCCTTTCAAGTCTAGGCAGCATAGTGAGGCAACATTTAAATATGAGGATGGTATTGTGCTAGGCACTGTATACAAAAGTAAAACAGTCCCTGTGCTAGACATTTCACAGTCTAGAATAATAATAAAATGCCACAGATTAGAGTGTTAGGAGGACGAACTAACAGTAAAATGACCATGTTATCATGAGCAATAAAATATGTTGAATCACAGGCTACATATACACCAACATGGGGAGAAAATTTCTGATATTAGAGAGTTCTTCAATGTAGCAGACAAAAAAAATAATGTGATACGATGGCTGGAAGCAGAAGCTAAATAAATTCAGATGAGAAATAAGCTGCATATTTTTAAGAGTGAGGATCATTGACCATTGGAAAACTTAACTGCAGGTGGTGCAGATTCTTCTTTCTGAAGAATATGCTCTAGTTCAACCTCAGACTACGAGCTGGAGGCAGGAATTACTGTCTGTGTTATGCAGACTAGATGATACCTTCTGCACTTACGGTCTTGAATCCATAACTAACCAGCAGTCCCAATCACCAACTGGATCCTGTGTTAACCTTCCATGTTTCCCTGTCCAGTACAGGATGGTAAATCTCCTTTCTGTTTTTTATAGACACTATGGAACCCCCTTCACCCGTTTCACTCACTAGCCCACATACAGACAACCCAGCATCTCATGGAACCCTGATATAAGTAGTTGCAAGGGCTGAATTCAGTTCATAATGTCAAGCAGCACCTTTCAGGGGAGATGTTGCCCAGCTGTGTTAAAATTGCAAGAATACATAAAGTGACCAAAAAATGCAGAGAAAAGGAAACCACTGCATACAGTATTTAAGCCTTTTCTAATTATATATGTGTAAAATCAGACTGACGCTAAACAGTGACTTCTTATCATGGATTATTGTAAGTATGCTAGGGGTTGGCTGAAACCTGGGTGAAACTGGTGGGCATAGAGCTGCCCTTCATTAAGAATAAATTGGAAAAAGCAATTAAGCTGCTTTGAGGAATAAGATAGCTGAGATAATAGAAGCCACTGACCAAAACACAGGCCACATGCAAAACCGGTCTGACATGAAGCTAAGTGGGTGGAGGGGTTTGATGGACGCTGAATGCAAATGCAGATGGCAGGACACTGTTTTGGTAGAGCTGTATATGTGTGTGTGAGCATGCAGAAATGGAAGAGATACCATGGAAGCAGACAAAGAAGAGAGCAAAAAGCCCAGGACAACCAGTGAAGCACTTATAGTGTGAGAGAAAGCTAAGCAAGAGAGCTTTTTTGGATGTAGTGCTGGCTGGAAAAAGAGGCTTGGGATATTGAACAAGGAAACTCTCTCCTGTTATTTCCTGTGATCAGGAAAACAGGATTTTGTGTACTTTCTTTGTAAATAAAGAGGATTGAATCAAAGAATGCTTGGCTCCATCATTGATTTCTCCTTCTAACAGAAGCAACCTACAACTTCGGCTAAACACTCAGAACAAAAGGGTTATTATTAGCGATAGTCCAAGCCATGGAGAGTTTATAATCCAGCTAGACAAGACAGATGCAAGAAGCAAGAAAGTAAGACTTATTATTTCTATTTAAAGGATGGGAGACTCACACTCAGGCTGGGTCTACACTGATGGCAGCAAATTCGCTGCAGTCAGTTCGATTGCTCTGGATTGACTGATCGGTCTGTGTAGACCCGTTCAGTCAATTCAGCAATCGATGTAGGAAAACCACCCTGGTAAGTGGCATAGTGCTGCGTCGAAGAGAACGCTGTTTCCGTCAGCTCAGTGCAGTGTGGATGGTGCATGGAGCAGACGTAGTGAGGTCAATGGGAGGTTTGCAAGTGATTTACATCACTTGTGTATCTCCCATTGACTGCCGCTGAATTCAGAAAGTAAGTGTAGACAGGGCCACAGTGAAATGAAGGCCCAGATTTTCAAAGATATTTAAGCAGCTAATTCCAATTGATTTCAATGGGAGTTAGGCATCTAAATACCTTTGAGGATCTGGGCATATATGACTTGCCAAAGGTCGCAGAAGAAGTCTCTGGCAGAGTCAAACATTGAAGCCATCTCGCCACAAACATACTTTAATGCCTTAGACACAAGACCATCTTTCCTCCACAGGATGACAAGGAACTTGTATTACAGGAACTGAATTTTGATGAGGAATTAAATTTTTTCAGTGAACATTGCAAAAATGGCTTTGCTTAAAAAGGTTTCAATACAAGGATTTCCAAAGCAAAGTTCACCCTGGAACAAGAAAAATGGAGACATTTATATATATTGATTATATGTCCTAGATAGAAATTGAAAGCAGAAAAAAACAAAACAAAAGACACTTTATTCCTGGAAATTATGCTGATCATATAGGGCATAAATCTACAAAAAGAACCAGATTTATATTTCAAATAGCAATTGATCAACAGATGAATCCACTAATTCTATAACAATCTTTTCCATCTTCCTCAGTAAGAATTTTCTTGTTTCTCATTGTCTCAGATTTTTGTTTTATAGATGATTCAAGATTTATCTGCTTATCAATTACTAGTAGATTATATTGTAAGCAACATGTGGATCTATTATAAAGGCATATATTTCCAATCCTGCAACCAATGTATTTGTATAATTGTCACTAAATTTGATGGGTGTTCAGTATATATAAACACTACAGGATCTTGTGAATTGTTAGCACATTTCAAATGTGGATCTGTAAAATTAGCTGGCCTTGATTTCAAAGGTGCTGATTACACACAGGCCCCACTGAACTCAGTCTGCTTTGCTGAAAACTAGGCAACTTGAAAATGCAAAGGATGTCCTATGTCTTTCATTGCTTTCCACAATCCCGTGGAATGCTCTGAAGTCAATTAGAGCTCCTGGGAACGAAATACTTTTGAAAGTTAGGCCATTTATTTAGGTGCCTAAAAATGGATTTAGGCCCTTAACTTCAGCCACTACATTTTTTGGGAAATCTTGGAAAAGATTATTTAGAAAGAGCTAGTTTTGCTTAGTGGTTCCAGAAAGGCCTTGGAGTCATAACACCAGCTTTCTATTCCTAGCCATGGCGTTGACTGATTGTGTGTGTAACCTCAGACAACTGATTTGATAGCTCAGTTTCCTCCTCTATCAAAGGTTCTAACAATACCTGCCTCTAGAGGGATGTTGTCAAGGTCCTGGACAGCACAAGTTTTGGAGATGGACACAAGAACCAAAGTGGTGAGCAAAGCAGAGCGCACAGGAGATTAACGAGAGTACTGCTAAGCAGACAACACATTTCGTTTGCCTACCAGTACTATAGGAGACTAAGGAGTTAAAAGCTGGACAAAGGGTCAGGCCTAAGTTACAGGGAATGGGGTCATGGCACGGGCAAACTTTGTTTCTGCTAATTGGTATGAATTTTAGTTGGATTCTGTTAGCTCTCTTCTTTTCCTCCCTTCCTGGCCATCTGCACAGGAGATGAGGCTAACAAAATAACTATCACCGCTCCTGAACAAGGTCTTGGGTGGGAAGAAAGCATTATCTTCCTTCCCCCTGGCAAGCCTTTACTTCAAAGAATGTTAGTGTAAAATTAATAGGTTTTAAGGTGAGGTGCCTGCCCTCTGTGTGGTAATCCTGTAAACAAGAAACTGGGGCAGATATAATTGTATTTATCATGTCATTGTTAATATTCATTTTATAGGTGTCAACGTAACCAAACAAGGATCTATGGGGAATTGAAGGAAATGTTTACATTTAGATACTATTATGGATAAAATAATTGTAAAGTAACCCCCTCGTGGCTCACTCATGGAAGCGAGGCAGAATAAGCAGGCAATAATGGGTTCCGTCCCCCCAATCCACCCCAGGGACAACCTGTTTGGTTATTTCTAACACGTAGCATTAAGACCTCTGACAGAGACGCAGAGCATGCGTATCACGAGGCTCACGCCTTAGCTCACGCCTTAGCTCACGCACAAGAGCATCCCTTCCCCACACATCCCTTCTTTTCTTCTCTAGGTTTTGGATGACATCTTGGAAAGCATGCCTGTGGGGTTCCTAGTCTACCTCTAAACCTTCACCATTGCTACCAGTGGAGGAAGCACACTAGTGTGTGGGGAGGAGTGAAAGCTTTCCTTTTGTCAACAATGCAAAGAGGATCCTTAATCTAGTTTTCCCAAAGCACCACTCTCTTGGGCTGCTACCCTCCCAACAACAGGTCAATGACGTACTTTGGGCCAAAGTCTGCTCTCAGATAAATGACTGGAATTTCTACTGGTTTCAGTGGGAATTGTGGGTAGGTCAATCAAAGGCAGAATGGGGCCCATGGCGTCTTCAAAAAAAAACCACTTAGGGCACATGTAGTTCCCAGCGGCTTGAAATTTATGTATGTGCCTGTCACAGATGAGGGCTCCCATATTTTTTAATGATAAGTGAAAGCTAAGTTATTAACATAAGAAAAACACTGGTAACTAAATACCATCACTGAGAAATGCAACATACTCTACTGTGTATAGGAATTATGTTAACCCTGTTCCACCCAAGCATTTAATCAACGAATGGACCTTCTAAATTATCCCAGCTCAGAGTAGAAATTGAGGAAGGAGTCTTGTGTGTCCACTGATGTAATCTTGTTGCTTTACTAGGTATGCACAAAGTCCTGCTTCTCTGAACACAGGAGGAACCAAAGAAAAAATAACTTCCTTATGGGTCCAAGCTTCATTCAGTCAGCATCCTCAAACCAGAACCTCTCTTTAGGCTTCATCCAGGGTTACACCATGCTTACAAACTACTCCCTGGCTCTCTAGCCTTCTCGGAGTCTCTCTTGGTTTTTCTGTCCTCCAGCTTGTCTTTTATACACACACAGACTCCCCTTTCTCACCTCCCCAAAAAACCCTGCTAACCCATGGAACCTTCCAGCCACACAGTATTAGCTTCTGGGCAAACTCTATTATGCCTTCTTTTAGGTAGCCTCTCTTAAGTGTCTCTTACAGCTATCTTAAATGAAGGGTGCATTCACACCCATCAGTTTCAAGAATGTTTAACCTAATCCATGACCTAATCCAGGTTTAACCTAGCTCATGTCAGCATCACATCACTTTGTTACCAGAACCCTTGCTGTTGCAATAATGTACAGTAGAGATGCATTAAATTTAGAAAGAGAAATTTTGAGTGTTGTGCTTAAAAATAAAACCCAAATGAGTGTTTCTTAGAAGAACCAATGTTTGAACACAGAAACTGTTAACTGGAGCCAATAAGTAAAGGTGGGTTTAGATTAGGGGTATTTGACACATCACACATTTCTAGACAAAGGACATTGCCTCATAAAGAAATCTCATTCTCAAGCTTTATTACATTTCAGAATAAATCAAGTTTGTTTAATCTGTAGTTAACGTTTGCACTTCATTCATCTTTTTATCCCTAAACAAAGATAAAATGCCATGTACAACAAACTAATGGTGTAGAAATAGCTACCTCATTCATCACTCAAGTACCTAAAAGATGCCAAACAATTTATCTTAACTGTGTTACTTTCAAAAGGCGAGGGAGAGATAAACAAACAGTCACAAAATATGGAGGTGCTTAATTATAGTCAAATAATTTCCAGTGCTGGTGAAAAGGAAAATACGAAAGAGTCCATTAAGCACAGGCTCCCAATAATTTATTTACATTTAAAGAATTAGAGAACCATTTGCTGTAACTAAATGCAAGATAATTAACACTGGGAATTACCAACTAGAATCTATACATTAATAATAATTACCCTTAAAAATCCTGGAATGCAGAATATGCCAATATTAACAATACATTTTAGTTTGCAAGCCAACCATTTCGAAAATCACTATGTAGGATCTTTAGACTACACTATGGTTCATTGACGTTTCACAAAAGGACAAGACATGTTGAATTTCCCCTTGAATGAAATGGCCAGTAACAAGGAGTGCATGTTAAACAGCTTCCTTTTCAAAGATTTTTTCTCCAGGCATTTTTTTTATTATTTTCATGGTTAATGCAGAATATGTACGGTGAATGAGTTTACAGTTGGAGAAGCACAGCCTATCTAACCATAGAGTGAATGTCTAGATGCGTTCCTGAGCAGTCCTGGATTCTGGGCTACATCTAGACTGCAACCACAAGGTGTAACAGTAGCTTGAGCAGACCGCCAGGAGTTAGCCTTAACCCAGCTAGCTCGGGAACCGGAGCGTCGAAGTTGCTGCACTGCATGCCTCAGCGTGGGCGAATCCCAGGACCTAGCCACCACCTCCTGGGGGGGATGGATTAACGACAGCGATGGGAGAATGCCTCCGGTCAGAGTGGAGAGCGTTTACATTGCAGCCATACCCAAAACTAGTTCAGGTACGTGAACTCAAGCTGCAGGCTCGCCCCCCGATTGTGGTACAGACATCCCCTTCCACCCAAAGAACCCTGTCTTCACTCATGACTTTCCTGTGATGGAACAGTGAGGGCCAGATTGGGCTGCACAGCATCTCTCATTATTTATATCACAGCAGCACTTAGAAGCCCCAAATGAAACTGGGACCGCATTGAGCCAAGAGCAGTAAAAAAAAAAAACCTACTGAGAGGCAGCCTCTGCCCCAGACAGCTTACAGTCTAACTAAACAAGGGAAATATGCCTCTCTCCATTTCACAGATGGGGAACTGAGTGATTTGCTGAAGGTCACACAGGAAGTTTGTAGCAGAGCTGTGAATTGATTCCAGATCTTCAGAGTGACCATTCTTTCTCCCTCCCCCCGCCCAGAGGAGTCAAATCTCCTGTTGCTCTTGCAATAAGAACAGAGATGAAAGGACCTCAGATGATGTCTGCCTTTCACATTAATGTAGCCATGTGTAATTTCCATTGGCACAAAAGGACCTTCCACACCCACACTGAGAGAAGACAGCCCTTGTATACATTTAACAGAAAGAGAACACAGCCACTGAATGGATTGCAGCTTAAACGCAGTGGTTAGTAGGGTATAATGTGTAACTGACAGGTCAGCTAATTCACCTACAGCCGTGGAAACACATTTCTATTATCCCTGAGTAAAAGCAAGTAGATGTATCATTGCTTACAGGTTTCTATTTACAGGTTTTATAACACTTTCATTCCCCCAAGTACCATGCAGGAAAGCTTTCCAGATTAATTTCTTTTAGCAGTCCGACATGCCATTATGTACAGCAGGATTTAATCCTACAAAGAATCAAGCGTAAGCTTGTTTTAGGGTCTCTCTAGCTCGGTAAAAACACCTCGTGTCTGTAAACGTCTCGAGGATAAGAGTAGCTGCACTGTCACGGATGCAGAGGAACAAGCTGATGCATGTCAAGGCAACACAGTGCACTGGGAATATTAAAACAAAGGAAGCTGCATGCACTGAAGGAGAGACAGGACACCTAGAAAATATACACAGTCGAGGTTCTGTTTTAAATTCAGCAGTGCCTACATGCGCGCCAAGTGAGATCAGGGCCCCACTGTACTAGGCACTAGACAGACACGTAGTAAGACACGGTCCCTGCCCCAAAAAATAAATTATACAAAGGATGGAGGGGAAGCAGAAGCACAATGAGGTGAACCCATTTGCCTAAGGTCAACAGCAGAACAAGAAATAGATCCCAGGTCTCTTGAGATCCTGGCCAGGACCCTATCCACTGGACCATGCTGCTTCTAAATGCATGATAAAAACTAGCGCTGACTGCAAAAAGGTAAGCATTTGCTACTAAAAAAAAGACCATCAAGTAACTCGGGCCTGAGACAGGGAGAAGAGAAGTTCCTGATCTACCTTTTCTATGCTAGTGATCTTCCTGTATAATTCAAGCATATCCCCTCTTTTTTGCCTCTTGTCCTAATTTTCCATCTCTTCTTGCCCTTTTTATGTTCCACTAATAATTCTTGTCACTCACTTCTGAATCTTTTTGGCTTACAAACCATCCTATGACAACACTTATCCATGGATTTAATGATCTAGATAGCAAGGAAGACACATGATCACCAACATTTGCTATAAATACTGCTTGCTCTGTAAGCAGTGGACTATATGAACACCTGAGTCAGCGGTAAAGGACATCAGATAGTTGTAGATCATTTAATCATTATGAAATGGCAAATCTGAGTGGAGTGTCAGGGCATGATTTTCATGGGTGATGGCTGTTACTCTGTAAAAGAGATATGCCTGTGGAGATTCATAGGTTCTAAGGCCAAAAGAGATCAGTGTAATCATCTAGTCTGATCTGTACAACACAGCCCAAAGAACTTCCCCATGATAATCTCGTCTGAGCTACAGCATCTTTTAGAAAAATAATAAACTATCCAATTTTGATTTAAAAAATTGCCAGTGGTGGAATATCCACTATGAATCTTAATAAATTCTTCTAGTTGTTAATTACCCTCGCTGTTAAAAATGTACGACTGATTTCAATTTTGTCTAACTTCAACTTCCACCCATTTGATTGTGTTATACCTTTGCCTGTTAGACTGAAGCATTATCAGATATTTGTTCCCCATCTAGAGGTACTTATAGACTGTGATCAAGCCAGTTATCTTTGTTAAGCTAAATAGAGTGGAAAACTTGTCTTATAGCGATAGAGTCCCAGAGCTCAATCTATTCATCATTCTCATGTCTCTTCCATGAAACCTCTTCAATTTACCAGCATCCTTCTTGAATTGTGGGCACCAGAACTGAAGATGAAGGCGTGAAGATAGTTACCAGAAAGAGTGACAGCAGTTGCTACAAAAGAAAATGCGGCAGTGTACGTAAGCTAGGAGGCTCAATAAAGTTCAGCTGCAAATGGCTTCCAGTCTGAAGCTCTTAATATTCAATTCCATGCGGGATCATGTGCAAAATGTTAGCTAGTGCAGGAAAGGTAGCAAAGGGAAGATTTTCAAGGTGTTTAGGTGCCTACAGATGCAAAGAGACGGCTAGTGGAATTTTGAAAATTGCCCGGGAAGTCAGGTTCCTAACTCGCATCGAAATCAATAGGAATACAGTGCCTAGATTGCTGAGACACTTCTGAAAATTCCACTTGGCACCTGTTTGCATCTTTAGGTGTCTAAGTACCTTTGGAAATCTGGCCCCTAGTGATTTCCAATGAGACTAGTGTTCCTAAATCCTTTCAGTGCTTTTGAAAATCTCTCTGTGCATGCTCTGCTGAACTGGGATGGCCACACTGAGGCATGCTGCTGAATAAGGACCTTAGTAATTGATTTGAGTGGAAGCTGATTTAAACCAAAGGCTTTTTGTTGGAAGCACAAACAGAAGACAAAATATTACTATGATATATGGGGCAGTAGTTGTACCACAAAAGGAAACAAAATAATGGACTCATACTCTAATGATTTTCAAAACTATTAGCTTTGCTGATGAGGCATTAAAAATTTACTCCCTGTACCGATGCAGCGAAAGAAAGAAAGCAAGCAATCCTTTATTAACAACTTCTCTGAAAGTTATTACTTCAGCTGCTTTCCAAAATATACAGACAACTGGATAATTAAAAACAAAATGCTAAGAATTGCAATGCAATGCAGAGAAAAATCTTTTAATAAAGAAAATGCCAGCAGATAAGACTATTAACTATGGCTTTACTTTAAATATGTACTGCCTTTAAAATAATGAACAACAAAAAATGACTAAAAAACCCCTAATAGCACAAACAAATAGAAACATATCCAATATGCAGCTATTATTACTAAGCACTGCTACCATGAATACTAGAAATGCATAATATAGTTAAATGTTTGTCTGAAAAAGAGAGGGATGTTATGATATTATATTTTTTCTCATGATCAATGAAACAATTTTAAAAGTTTTGTTTCTTTGTTTGTAAAAGCTGTAAGTAATGGGAAGCAGACCAGGACTTATTCCATCTTGCCAACCCACAATTTTATCACTACTCTACTGATATTTGATATTTTACTTAAAGTCCTAGCTCCTGAGGTCAGATGATTATTTAAGAGAGAAAAATCTCAGCTTTTGGGTTTATTTGGTGTTTTAAAGTAAATTTCTAGCCTGCCTGATTGCACAGAAAAACTTGAAAACATATATCCTAAAGACTGAAAATGCAAAGGGCAAATATATATTGTGATCTTTTTAGCCAGTCTCACAATTCAGAAACTTTAAGTCCTCCCTCCCCCCTCCTCCCCACCGTAAATGATGTTGGTCTGCAGTTAGACTCATTCTATCCATTTTACTTTAGGAAATCAAATTAAAAGTATATTAGGATTTGGAAACACCCAAGGAAAAATAATAGGTATGAAAGAGCTGGAAAGCTGATGCAATGGTAGCTAATGCCGCTCAAGGGAACTCTCCAGTTCCTGAAGGTCAAGCGTAGAAGTGATAGGCAGCAAACAGCCTTAATCATTCTGACAAATGGAGAAACTGTCATTCATTACCGAGCTCATGTCAAGGATGATGAAAATAATAAACCTTGCCAAAAATGTTTATTGTCAGATCACGGATGAGGTTGATTAAGAAGGTCCTCCAAGAGACGGTCAGATGGGAGAAAATAGAGAGCTGGGAGTGTCTGCCTTGTTCAGCTAACAGCAGTAAAGTCATTTCTGTTTTCAAACCACCTCTGTTAGGGTGTGCTGTGGTATCGTTCAGAATTTGTTCATGTCATAGGCCAGAGCACACACCACTGGCTATGCCCTCTTTAAGCCCCTGCTCTTAGATGCATTTGTCAGTTCCCTGCATAAGAGAGAGTCAATACAAGTACAGTGTAAGCCCACTGGCCCAACGCCCGAGCCAAAGGCGAATGCAACAATGGGTCTTTCTGTGTTCTTCAATGGAATATTTCTGGATCTGCCTCTGACCTGCTGTCAGACGTTGAGCAAATCTCTTCACTTCTTTGTGCTGCTTTTTCCCCATGTACCCAATGTCTGTCGTGTCTATTAGGTTATGCACTCTTTGGGAGAGGGACCATCTCTTACTATCTATGTGTATAGCCCATAGTACAAGGAGTCCTTTATCTCAGTTGGAACCCCTCGGTGTTACTATTATGCCAATAATAACTGAAAATCCAAAGCTTGTCTAGAACCTTGGCTTCAAATTTTAGCAAGCACCAAGCATTTGAGCTGATTATGCGGTGGCTGAGGTCGTTAGCCCCCTTTTATTTTTTATTTAGGGAAAATCTGCCGTCCCTTTCTAGGAATTGCTTATTATGAGCTATGGGTGAGATTCTGTAATTATTATTTATTGTTTGTATTATTGTAGCACCCAGGAGTCCCCAAGTCATAGACCAGGACCCCAGTGCACTGGATGCTGTGAAAAAGGACAATTTCTGCCCCTGAATAATTTACAGTCTTCAAAGGGGACATCTACACTTCCGTGAAAGGCGTGCAGCTGGCCCGGGCTTGTGGGCTCAGGCTGCAGGGCTAAAAATTGCAGGATAGACACTCGTGAGCTGAAGCCCCACAAGGGGAGTGAGTCTCCAAAGCCAGGCACCAGCTCAAGCTCTAATGTCTACACTGCTAATTTCAGCCTAGCAGCCCAAATCCCACAAGCCCTAGTTAATCGTCCCAGACTCAGAGCTATGATATTTTTAATGCCACGTAGACGTACCCAAGGTCACTCTGTGTTAGCATAGCTCCAATCCCACGGACATCAGTGGGAGATTTACCTGACACATACGCACCCACACACCACAGTGGTCTCATTCCCTACGTTGTTCTCCAGAGTCTGCTGTGCGGGACATGACGCTGCAAGAACATCCATGTCAAGCCATGCAGTCCTTCTCACATCCAAAGTCCGTGCTAGAAGACACTATTGAAAACAAAAGACAGGCACTGAAGCGTGGCTAGTGTGTACATCACTAAACCATAGTTTAATGCCACCTTATCTATTTCATATTTTTCCGTAGTTAATTGTGCCTGTACGCTTTTTGTTCAGGAAACACTTTTGCCAGGGCAACGGCACCGTGGTCAACATGCCAGTGATGTGCTGAGCACACAGCTCCCATTGGCAGTGCCTGGGAGACAAACAGATTCAATTCTAGGCAGGATCAAACCCCAAATGCAGAGTGAAAACAGATGTTTCTCTCACAGGCACTCAGCGGGGACAACATGGGATTAGGGACCCATACACAATTATTTTTCCAGCAATCTGACTGCAGTGCTGATCTTATTTATGCTTCTTTAATTGCCTTGACAGTCTTTTTTAATCTGATTGGACTGGAGGAGGTGATTTTTGTTTGTTGTCTTGTTTCTTTACATTCCCCCCTTCTGAAAACACTCTTAATTGTCACCGTTCTTTCCCCCCCCCCAAACGAGCAGAAAACACACTGTGCTTTAAGACATTTTAAAAGGAGGAAGAAAGTTGATATTTCTAGATTTCTCTCTTTTAACCGTTTCACATGAAAGGGGGTCTCAGGGTTCTGGCACTCAAGATACCTAGGTTCAATCTATGGCTTTGCCACAGACTCTCTGGATAACTTTGGGAAACTAATTTAATCTCCCGGTGCATCAGCTCCTCATCTTTAAAATGGGGACTCTACTACTTAGCTTTCCCTCACTGTCTATTGAGATTGTGAGCGCTTGAGGACAAGGATTGTCTCTCACTGTGGATACACTGCGCAGACACAGCATAACACAATGGCCCCGATCTCAGCTGGAGGCCTGAAGGGAATATAGATCATAATAAATAATGAACACTTCCAGATAGCATTAGAAAATCCATGCTGCGTGCAGCAGGACTTTTTCAGCAGAGCTACTGCTCCATGAGAATTAATTAGCTCAGTAAAACATTTCCTTTCATTCTGAATTTTTCATACCCTTGATCAGGTTCAGGTGTTAAATTCTGGCTTCACCGCCCCCAATGTTTCTCAGAGATTATAGTTCCCTGTGATTCGAGAGGAACCAAGTACATAATCCATTTGCCGATGTATAGTTTGAAACAGTCTAAAGAATCTCCTAGTGAATCTCCCACTGGTGGCTATCTTTCCCCATTGTCACGCAACATACAATTTTATAGCATGTCCCCCATTAGCACTGGCAGAGAAAAAGGCCTCCGCTGCCACTGAGTGATGTTAGCCCAGGTTATGCAGGAGAGAGAGAGAGAGAAAACATCACAAACTATGCTCATGTATAAATGTACAGACACTTCTTATTATTATTTATATTACAGAAATAAACAGAAGCTGTTGTGTTGGGCTCTGTACTGTGGTATGGCAAGGACAGAGGGTAGTAGGAAAGTTCTAGAAGGGCGCTATATAAGTGCTAGAATGATCCGGGCTTTATACCCTATAGACTAGCCAGAGTCCATAAAAGGTAATTAGTGTCAGCTGACACCAATTAAGGCTCCACCCAGGTGCCTATAAAAACCCTCTACTCCTGAGAGACAGTGTGGTGTAGAAGGAGTAAGTGTGTGGTGAGCAGAGGAGTGTGTGAAGCAGAGAAGAACAGAACAGAGTACAGTGGTGTGTGGAGAAGTAGAGGAGAAGAGAACGGAGTACAGCGGTGTGTGGGAGAGAGGTGGAGTCCTGAAGCAGGTCCTGGGCTGAAGAAGCAAGGAAGACAGAGGGGGGAGAGTGGCCCACGGTAAAAGCCTGCAGCTGCAAGTAAGGTGCCAGCAGCACATAGCTGCTACTCGGAGGGCCCCTGGGCTGGGACCCGGAGAAGCAGGCGGGCCCGGGTCCCTACCCCCCTCCCTGGGAAGATGGGGTTACCAGCGACACCCTGGCCCACTGCGAGAGGCAAAAGTGCGAGACCCACTAGGGAGAAGCCAGCCGTTTGCCACAGTACATATAGTAAGAGATGGTCCCTGCCCCAAAGAGTTTACACTCTACACAGACAAGACAGAGAAAGGAACTCTTATCAACTCCACTTTTATTTTTTAAATTTATAATTGTATTAATTTTTCCAAATAAAATATACCAAAATACCAGATTCATCGTGACCCACAAAGCAAATAGTGTTATGGTAAAGGAAGGAGAGGGAAAGCAACATATCTATCGTCA
Organism: Mesoclemmys tuberculata; assembly: GCA_007922155.1. Classification (NCBI taxonomy): domain Eukaryota; kingdom Metazoa; phylum Chordata; order Testudines; family Chelidae; genus Mesoclemmys; species Mesoclemmys tuberculata. Next base: position 30,808,294 of record ML675617.1, read on the forward strand.
TGGTCTATATTAATCATACACCTCTAAAAAGTCAGTCCAAGTGGCTTAAAATGTTTCGGTTATTCCCATGCTGAGGAATGCCAGTTGTTTGTTAACTGGAAGGTCAGCCATATCACTGAGCCAGGCACCACTATTTGGTGGTGATCGACTTCTCCATTTTTGGAAAATTCACTTTTTAGTTACCAAAGCTGCACAGTGAAGCCATGCTGCCTTGTTACCAGGTAAACCCCAGGTGTCAGGAATATATTCCAGACTGAAACTTCAGGGGGAAGACTCCACTTTAGCATCTAATATCAAATTGGTCCTTTGACTCACGTCAGGTCAGAAATTCTTGATTCAGGGCCACTCCCAAAATACCTGAGTTAATGTGGTACCAAGGAAGTCAAATTTCCAACAGCAGTCAGTATTTATGAGGCCCATTACCATTATCCTGTATGGGGGCCAGTATGTTAAAAAAAGTGTCTTTTGGTGAATAAACTGTAGTCTCAGGTCTATAGTTGCTTTTTTAACATTAGATATGACTGTATTCCACTGGCTCAGAGATAGCTATGTATCCAAGTCTCTGTTCCAAGCAACTCTCAAATTACCAATCTTTGGCAGAGTTTTTTGGGCCAGAAAATCATCAAATGATAGTGCTGCCTGATTATATCCTGGACGTTTCCTCCAAAATAATAAATGTTCTGGACGTTCTAGAGCTCCCAATGCATCCAGTCCAACAAAATCGGTAAATAAGTGTTTTAACTGGTGATATTTCTGTGCTCTAGCGTAGGGCCAGCCTGTTGCTGAAGATCTACAATTATTTAAGTCTGTCAGTGCCAATTATCATAACTCCTCTCTTCATTCTAATCCCTCCACATCAAGGTTTTGCCCCCAGTTTTTAAGGATTGGATTGCTATACATGGAAACAAAACTTTCTAGCCAAGTTGGACCAAGTTTGTCTCACAGCCATTATTATGGGAGCACTGGAGCCATCAAACCTATCATAATTTGATGCTACAATGCTTGAAAGGGGGAGTGGGTATACCAGTTCTCATTCAATCTGAACCCGTGTGGGGTCTGCGTGGTACAGCGAACAGCCACAAAGGTGCCTGGCTTAACAAAAGGAGATATGATCAATTTTCCAAGTCGGGAAAACAAAATTTTCCCAGAGATAGAGGGGACTGTAATTTGTTCAGAACCAGTCTGGGTTTCTTACCTGAGCCCCAAAGGAACATTCTAAAAATATTATTGAATTTCTTAAAGTAAGTTTGAGAAATAGAAATAGTGAGACCCCTCTGGATGTACCAAAGTCTGGAAAGGACATTCAGTTTCAACATGTTAATTTTACCTCACAAACTGAGGGTTAACAGACCCTGTCTTCCCCCGATGTTAGCCACTTAGGCTAACCAATTACTACTGGGAATCAGTATTCCTAAAAAGTTCACGTAAGAGGATTGCCATAGAAAGTCCCAGTTTGAGAAAAGACCTTTGTGGGAATATTTGTTAATGCCTAGGATTTCTGATTTACCCCAAATCATTTTATATCTTGAGAGGAGTCCGAACTCATCAATAGTGGTCAGAAGGTTAGTAATTGTGACCTCCAGCTTAGATACTAATGCAACCATATCAGGTGCATACAAAATAATTTTGTGCTCTCTTTGGCCCACCTTGATACCAGGAGTATGATGATTTGCTCACATGGCAATGGTAAAGGTTCTAGAGCTGTATCAAACAGAAGAGGAAACGGGGGCACCCCTCTCTTGGATTTCTTTGTAATGGAAATGGGGTGAAAATAATACCCTTGGTAAGTACCCTGGAAGTCGAGTTAGAGTACAAGAGCTTGATTTGAGCAATAAATTGTTTACCAAATCCATATTTTGCTAGCACATGGAAAAAATAGTCCCAGGCTATGTGGCCAGGCATTTTTGGCTTCTAAAGTAGGGACAACTAAGGGTTCTTTAGAAGCTCTCAAAACGGCAATATTAATAATCAGTTGACACAAACAATCTCAGCCATGTCTATTACAAAGGAAGCCTACCTAATTTCTGTGTACAACATGTAAGAAAACTTTGTCCAATCACATAGCAAGAGCTTTAGCTAAATTCCTAGCATCACAATTGATTAAAGAAATTAATTACTACATAGTCCAAGGTCTTTCCCAGGTTTATGAATCACTGAAATGATAGCTTCTCTTAGAGTAGGCAGGAGAATTTGCTTATTTTTGGCTTCACTGAACATATCCAATACTCTAGGTGTCAAAGTTTCAGAGAACTTTTTATAAACACCCAAGGAACCTGTCTGCCCTGGGAGTCTTTCTGACTTCTATGCCCTTTATACCCCGAGTCAGTTCCGTGATTTCTAGAGGGGTATCTAAAAGTTCCTTCGGAGAGTCATGGATCTGTGGCAGACAATCCACTAAAAATGTCATTTAGGCCATCATCACTGATTGCCTCTTCCGATAAACATAGTTTTGAATAAAACTGCTGAAATTGTTTATTATATCCTGATTGTGTTGTATGTAAATTATTGCTACTACTGAAAACAGCAGAAATCTTATTTCTCTTAGCCTTTTGCTTAATTTTGTATACCAACAGATTGCCAGCTCTGTCACCAGATTCCCGGTAGTCTGGCTTCAAACAGAAAAAAGCAAAGTCAGCCTACTGGGAAAGAAGTTCGTTGATTTCATATTTTATCTTCATAGCTGAGTATCTCTGGGGAAGGAGCAGAAGCGTAATCTGTATCTAAGGCCTTAATTTCTTTCACAAGGATATCAATTCTATGTTCTTCCCATTTCTTTTTAAAGGTTGCATAAAAGATGATACGGCCTCTGATGAAGGCTTTGAGGCTTCCCAAAGTGTGGCAGCTGAAGAAGCAGTGAGGACATTTTGTTTAAAAGGACTTTTAACTCCTGCTGGATAGCGTTGACAAATGAGGTATCAAAAAGCAGAGAGATATTGAATCTCCATGTTAGTTGGAGGTACACAGCCTGGAGGCCGAAAAGATATGTATAGCAGCATGATATAACAATCGTACCAATGCCACAACCAGTGACAGAATTGATCAAGTTTTGTAACACTAAAAAATAGTCCAATTTTGAATATGTTGAATTAGCTGCAGGGGAAAAAAAAAGTATAGTCTCTGGTCAGATGTATGTATGAAGTAGCTATGTATGTATGTATGAAGTAGCTGATAAGTATTAATGTTTTTATATGGAGATGCAGAAGATTTATCGATGACTGGATCATCCCCGCTTCATAGATGGGACAGTGAGGCCCCAACAGATCCAACAGATTGAAATGGCCTGGCCAAGGTCACATAGGACATTTGTGAGAGAGCTGGATACTGTTTCACCCAGATGTTTTGAGTCCTTGCCTGGTGCCTTACCCAAGGCTGGTCTATGCTACAAAGTTAGATTGACCTAGTTCTAGCACAACATACATTTTTCACACACAATAGTCACAGTTAAGACAACCGAAGCTCCAGTGTAGACAATGCTGAGTCCATGGAAAAATTCTTTCATGGATCTAGCTACTGTCTCTTAGAAAGGTGGAATTACTACAGCAATGAAAGAACCCTTTCCACCATTGTAGTGTCTACACTGCAGCAACACAGCTTTTTACCATAGACATAGACCATAGACCATACCTGTTGAGACTGAATGCCAAAAAATCAACACTGAGCTCCCTAAGGATTCATTTTTCTCTAACTATACAGTACTTTATCCTTTTGCAGTAACATTGTAGCAAAGAGTGAGGTACTCTAATGACTCTGAATACTTTAATTGCTTATTTTTATTGGATTTTGGAAGGTCTTGAGTTTCTTTATCGATTATTTAGCAAATGAAGCAGTGTTATTAGTTTGGTTCTTGATTGAACTAGTTGTTAATTGTAGGCTCTTAGGAATAAAGAATATAAGTAGCCAAATGGTAAATGACACAAAATCAATGCAAATCAGAGAAAAATCTGCCTTTAGAAACTTACAAAATGCTACCATTATAGCTGCAAGCCTAACGCTTCTGCCGAAACACCACTATGCATTTAGAGTAATGAGTACTACTAGAATTGTAATGACTACACACTGAGTAATTAACATATTACATGAATTACTAACACTTTAAGGACATGTTTATTTTAGCTCGCTGGGCATCATCAAGTCAAACAACGTATTTTCATCATTTACTCAGTATGGAGCTTGTATTTCTGGCAGCTTGGTTATGACTTAAGATGTAAGGATGCAACATCAGTGTTGCACTTCACATTTATAGGGTTTAGCTCAGTATTCATGTTAGCTTGGTTTGTGACTTATTTGTATGCCAGTCAGAGAATTTTTAAAACTGACTGACCCTGTCTATCACCCAAATGGCCCATAATTTTCTGAATACAGGAAATGTAGAAATCAGTACATTTCTGTGATTTAATTTCTCCTATGTTAGACCAACAGTTTAATCAGTTCAGATAACTCAAGTAAAGAAGCTAATAGTTCAAGTCTTGGACAAGGCACTTTTTTGACCCAGGCATACTTTACCTCCGTAAGCCACAAGTAGAGAGGGTGGATCTTTCCGCTCCTCTTAGAAGCTAGTTTTTAGTGAATCTGCTTCAGTTGAAATCCTTAATTCTTTAGGTTAAGCAGCAGAGGCTCATGCATTTAACATGGAAGCTCTCTAGTACAACTAGTCAGGAAATGTAGCTGTTTTTCTGCCAAAAACATAGACAAAGAAAGAAAACTAAATTAGTTTTCACCAATATTTTCCACAGAAAATTTGGACTTTTTGGTGGAATATCAAAACCTGAAAATTTTGGGGCAAAAACAAGGGGAAAAAACAATTTGGAAATGCCTCTATGGTGCAACATTTTAAGTGTACACATATAATAGTGTAACTGCCCACCGTTAAGCTGCCACACAGCTTTTTCCATGCAAGCTTCTTTATTCTTAAGGTAAAAGCATCACAGACCGAATGTATTAAAAACAATAAAAGAAGCTACATGAATGCTAGTAAGCTTACCAGAGATCACCTCACTTCCAAAATGGAGAGATTCCAGAGGACTGGAAAATGGCAAATATAGCACCGATCTATAAAAAGCGAAATAAAGACAACCCAGAGAATTACAGATCAGTCATCTTAACTTCAGTATCCAGAAAGATAATGAGTAAATAATTAAGCAATCAATTTGCAAACACCTAGAGGATAATAAGATGACAAGTAACAATCAGTATGGATTTTTCAAGAACAAATCATGTCAAACAAACCCGACAGCTTTCTTTGACTCCCTAGGAAAGATTACTGCAGAAAGAGATCTGGGGGTCATAGTGGATCACAGGCTAAATATGAGTCAGTGGAATAGTGTGGCCCCCCCCACCCTCCAAAAAAAGCAAACATTATTCTGGGATGTATTAGGAGGGGTATCGTAAGGAAGCTACGAGAAGTAATTCTTCCACTCTATTCTGTGCTGATACAGCCTCAACTGGAGTGTTGTGTCCAGTTCTGGGCACCACATTTCGGAAAAGATGTAGACAGATTGGTAAAAGTTCAGAGAAAACCACCAAAAATGATTAAAGGTCTAGAAAACATGACCTATGAGGGCAGATTGAAAAAACTGGACTTCTTTAGTCTGGGGAAGACTGAAGGGGGATATGAGAACAGTTTTGAAGTACATAAAAGGTTGTTACAAGGAGGATGGAGAAAAGTTGTTCTCCTTGACCTCTGAGGAAAGGACAAGAAGCAATGGGCTTAAATTGCAGCAAGGGTGGTTTAAGAAAAACCTTCCTGTCAGGGTAGTTAAGCATTGGAATAAATTGTCTAGGGAGGCTGTGGTCTAGATAACCTTGGTCCTCCCATAAGTGCAGGGAACTGGACTAGATGACCTCATGAGGTTCTTTCCAGAACTACGATTCTATGGGCTCTGGAGGGTGATTAGTTCTTCTCACTCCACAAAGGGGGTCTCTTCTATGTTCACATGTTCACCACAGCTTTAACTCAGAACTAGCATACTCATGAAAAGTTTAGTCCCTCCTTTACACAGTTCAGTGGCCTTTGCGGTTTCCAGGCTCAATAGACAATGGCTTTTTCTCCACCCCGTCATAGCTTCGAAACACCTACCAAGTATCACCTAGGAAACCCACTTCATGCATATTGTCCTAAACAGTCGTTTAAAGTTTCCAACATTTCCTTGGGTTAACATTACTCTGTCTCCTAGGAAAGGTAGAGAGAGACCTACAAGAATGCATCAAAAATTGTGGTTTTAGTACAGCGGATCTCAAAGTATCAGATTTAGTTCAATTTGGTTTACCCAAAATATTGCAGGAAATTATCCTCAGTCACCTGAAGCACTTTTGAAAATCAGGCCCAATACATGTTCACCTAGCTGGTAAAACATTGGTGCTTGTTACATTACTGACCACTTGTGTACAGACCCTGCAAAGATTTAGCACATGCTGAACATTACTACCATGAATAATCCCACTCAAGTCGTCTGGACTATTCACCGTAGTAAAGCTAAGTACGCACATTAGTCTTTCTAGGTTAGAGCCTAGAGCTGGTTGGACTTGTTCCTTCAGCACTGTGGGATGTTCTGTGCTGCCCAGTGCAGTAGTCTGGGAGCTGACCTTGTCTGTGAAGACAGAGGCAAAAGAGGCATTGAGTACCTCAGCTTTCTCCACATCCTCTGTTACTAGGTTGCCTCCCCCATTCTGTAAGGGACCCACACTTTCCTTAATCTTCCTTTTGATGCTAACATACCTGTAGAAACCCTTCTTGTTCCCCTTCAAATCCCTTGCTAGCTGCAACTCCAATTGTGCTTTGGCCTTCCTGATTTCATTCCTGCATGTTCGAGCAGTATTTTTATAATCCTCTCTAGTCATCTGACCAAGCTTCTACTTCTTGTAAGCTTCTTTTTTGTGTTTAAGCTCACCAATGACTTCTTTGTTAAGCCAAGCTGGTCGCCTACCACACTTGCTATTCTTTTTGCACATCGGGATGGTTTGTTCCTGTGCCCTCAATAAGGTTTCTTTAAAATACAGCCAGCTCTCTTGGATTCCTTTCCCCCTCAAATTAGCCTCCCAGGAGATCCTGCCCATCACCTCCCTGAGGGAGTGAAAGTCTGATTTTCTGAAGTCCATGGTCTGCATCCTGCTGTTCTCCTTTCTTCCTTTTGTAAGGATCCTGAACTCGATCATCTCAGGGTCACGTTTGCCTAGGTTGTCACCCACTTCTACTTCCCCTACCAAATCTTCCCTGTTTGTGAGCAGCAGGTCAAGAGCAGCACGGCCCCTAGTTGGTTGCTCCAGCACTTGCACCAGGAAGTTATCCCCAACACAGTCCAAAAACTTCCTGGATTGTTTGTGCTCTGCTGTATTGCTCTTCCAGCAGATGTCATGGTGATTGAAGTCCCCCATGAGAATCAGGTCCTGTGAACTGGAAACTTTCCCTAGTTTACTGAAGAAAGCCTCATCTACCTCATCCTCCTGGTCTGGTGGTCTATAACAGACACCCACCACGACATCACCCTTATTGTTCTTGCTTCTAAGCTTAACCCAGAGACTCTCAATTGGCTTATCTCCAGTTTCACACTGGGGCTCAAAGGAATCATAGTGCTCTCTTACATACAGTGTAACTCCTCCACCCTTTCGCCCTTGCCTGTCCTTCCTGAAGAGCTTATACCCATCCATGGCAGTGATGTTATGTGAGTTATTCCACAAACTCTCAGATATTCCAATCATGTCATAGTTTCTTGACTGTGCCAGGACTTCCAATTCCTCCTGCTTGTTTCCCAGGCTTCTTGCGTTTGTGTGCAGGCACTTGAGATAACTGGCTGATTGCCCTACTTTCTCAGTACGAATCAGGAGGCCTCCTCTGTTGCAATCTCCTCCTTCTGCTTCCTTGTGGTGTCCCACTTCCCCACTTACCTTCGGGCTTAGTTCTCCGTCCCCCATTGAACCTAGTTCAAAGCCCTCCTCACTAGGTTAGCCAGCCTGTCTGCAAAGATACTCTTCCCTCTCTTCGTTAGGTGAATCCTGTCTCTTCCTAGTAATCCTTCTTCCTGGAACACAGCCCATGATCGAAGAATCCAAAGCCTCTCTCTGACACCACCTGTGTAACCATGCATTTAATTCTGCAATGCTACAGTCCATACCTGGGCCTTTTCCTTCAACTGGGAGGATGGATGAGAACACCACTTGTGCCTCAAACTCCTTTATTCGTCTTCCCAGAGCCACATAGTCTGAAGTGATCTGCTCAAGGTCATTCTTTGCAGTGTCATTGGTGCCCACGTGGAGAAGTAGGGAAGGGTAGCTGTCTGAGGGCTTGATGGGTCTCGGCAGTCTTTCTGTCACATCCTGAATCCTAGCTCCAGACAAGCAGCACATTTCTCTAGTTTCCCAGTCCAGACAGCAGATGAATGATTCCGTCCCACTTAGGAGGAAGTTCCCAACCACCATCACCCTTCTCTTCCTTTTGGAAGTGGTGGTTGTGGAACCCCCATCCCTAGGACAAGGCATCCCTTGCCCTCTAATCAACAGGGTCTCCTTCTGATCCATTCCCTCAGATGAGTCCTGCAAATAGTTCTCTGCCGTACTACCTGTGCCGAGAGCCTGAAAACGATTCCGCACCTCTATCTGCATGGTGGGCATATGGGTTCTCTTTCTTCGGGAGGTTACATGCTGCCAATTTTCTTCCTCGTTCTTCCATTTCCCCTTCACTGCCTTCCCTGAATTTTCCTCAAACTGTGCTTGTAGTAACAAATCATGTCTTTGATCGAGAAAGACCGCATTTTCTCTAATGCAACACAGGGTTGATATTTGGGTCTCCAGTCCTTTCACCTTCTCTTCCAGTATGGAAACCAGCCTGCACTTCATACAGATGAAGTCAGCTCTATCCTGATATTAACATCACTTTCTTCTCTGTGTTGGGATTAAATCACTTGCTCCAACATGCTGCAAAGAAGACAGAGTAAATCCACGCATAGTAAAGATTCTACACCACTTTTAACAAGGGTAGGGGTATTAATCAACCCTGTCTGAGTCAAATTTCAACTCATTCAAGTGTCTCCCGGTTTGAACTGGGCATGCCATCTTTTTTCACTTCCTCTGCCAAACTGCTGTAAATCCCTGCTGTGTTCTATTAAGCATCTTCTGTGTTCCACCCCAGAGGCAGGTGCATTTCAGTGATGAGGAAAATTGTATCTTTATTTTCCTTACTTAGCATCTCAGGAGTACTGAGAAACTAAATTAGTTAATTATTGTAAAGAGCTTTGAGATCCTTAGATAATAGTTGCTGTAAAAATGTAAAGTGTTATTACAATGAATCAATTACAAAATATGAAAAGAACTCTTAAAAAGTACACATTTTTGTTTAACACCATTTCATTTTCTATGCAGAATTTCTATAGACAAATCTCTGGAAAGGGCAGGGGAAAAGCTAATGGGACGTAGTGATGTAATCTAGCTCCCGTGGGTAGGGAGGCACTGTAATAATATATTTTCAGCAGATATATACAGAAAAGGCTTGCTACCAAAAAAGCTGGAATTGACTAACTACACCTGATTGTCAATTCACAGTTGCACACCATTAAATTGCTCAATAAGAGGAAAGTAGAATTCAAAGGTATACATTTTAAAGCAATAAATAAATAAATAAAATAAAGCAGGAGGAAGTTTGTAATTCAGTTGACAGAATATGAAGCTGACTAATTCAGTTTGAAAATATACTACTAAACACTGTGGGGCAGATTCTGATTGGTGCAAAATGGGAGTAACACCATCAAAATCAATGGAATTACATTGGCATAAGCAAGAGTAGGATCTGGCGCAGTGAATGTTGAGAAGAAGAGAAGAGTCAAAATTATATAGAAGAACTTGCAAACACGTCCTGTAATTGTAAACAAAAAAACCCACCATTTTTGTTGTGACTGCAAATCTCCTTGAAACAGCTTCGTTATCTGTTTTGCATTGCACACTCTTGCTTACTGTCCTTTGTAACCCCAGCCCCCATTAGATTAATACTCTTACTTCTCAAGAACTTCTCATATTGTGTAAAAGTTCCCTAACAGAAGCAATACTTATTAAAGAGATTTTGTAAAGGTTGTCTGTTTGTCACTGTTCATCAAGCAGACAGCCCTTCATAGTCCCAAAGCTCAGAAATTACATTAATTCAAAACTAAAGGTTGGAACCATAAATTTTCCCCGATACATCCTGCAGCAAAAATGACTCGGTAATCAACAAAAAGAAAACACTAATGATATTTCATGACTCCTTTATTTTATTATAGCACACATGCTGAAATAACGTACAGAGATAAATGTTGGGCCGGCTTTCAAATTTCATTCAAAACACAAAAATCACTTTAGTGGCACACAATTAAACTGGATTTTTTACTTGTGTGAGAAAATCAATATTTCATCCTCAACTGAACATTTGGTACAAGATGCTCTGCTTAACCTTTTGTCTGCCATGTCTCTCTTCATTCTCTGCTATTTGATTTCAATTAAATGGTGACTGAAGATCAGGGCTTGTAACCTATAGATCTGATATCCTGGTTTATGCTAAATAGCACCTGTCACAATTCAGGGCAACTGGTCTTGTATTTGCCTTCAGTGGTCCAGCAGAAGCACCCACTCTCAGACTTCCAGTTCCCCAACTTTTGCCTCTCTTTGGTGGAGACTAGCATCTCTGTCCCTTCTGACCTGACTATTTCCGGGCTTCACAGTTGCCTGCCTTCATTGACAAGGACAACCGCTTGCTTTCTCATCAGAGACTGATAACAGAATGATTGCTCCAGATATAAGTCATCACACAGTTCTTTCTAAACAAGCCTACCTTATACTTAAGGTAAAAGGCCTTGCAGAGAAAACATATTAAAAGGAATAAAAGAATCTACACACGTGCTCATTAGCTTACCAGGCATCACCCCACCCTAAGGGTTTCTTTGTGGTTACAAGCACATCAGAACACCAGCTCAGAAGAAGCACACGATCTTATGAGGCCTCAGTAGACTTTCCAATCCTCTCCTAGGCATGTCTCTCTGGAGGAGAGAGGGGGGGAAGAGGGATGGCTTCAAAGGCTGATAATGGAGAAAGTTCATCAGCATGCCCTCTGCTCTATTAAAGAAGGTACATACAATGCACAACACCACATACTCGATTGCATTTTAATACAATGTACCCGAAAGATATTGACACTAATTCAATAAGGTTTAACTTAATTCAATAATGTCTATCTTAATTCTATATGGTTTGTTCAGGACATTGTCTGTTTGTCACCACACCTTGTCCTAGGAATAGTCCAATTGATTTCAATGGGGCTAGAAGATGGCTAAGAACCCTACTCAGCATTTGGGTTCCTAACTCCATTAGGCCTCTGAAAATCCCAGCCTAAGGGACTTTTATCTCAGAAGCTCTTGTCCAGGAAAGGGTCAAAACAAATTCCTCCCTATTTTCATAAACAATTACATCCTGATTAATCTCCTGCTTTACAGAATTATCCACATCAGAATAATTAAAACATATCCACGAATGCTCAGCTCAGCTTACTCCAATTGTTTGTATCTTCCGTCTCCTGACTGTAGCTTCTCTGTTGTCTTTTGGAAAACAAGAAAAATGTGCAAAGGCCAAGTCATAAACTCAGTAATCCCCATATTTTAATTAACTAAATGCTAAGCAAAGCCCCATCAAGATACACACCATTGTGAAAATGTTTTACCTTCTGTCAGTTCCAAAATTAATATTTATGTAATCCTTATAAATTGCTTTTCTATGGACTGGAAAGAACCCTGCTGAGGCTCATTTTGAAGCAGAGGAACTCTGTAGCTGTAATGTAATAGTTTATTTTAATAGGGTACTTGGACAGTTATTTCTAATTGGTCACACTGAAGATATGAAAGCCAGATTCAAAGGTTACCCATCTCTAATGGGAGCTCAAGATATTTTCTTTTCATCCAACAGCATTCTCCTCATTGCAATCAGCTGCAATCTGTGATGCTGTGCATTTGTGAAATTATTAAGAAAGGAGTTTCTAAACTATAGAAAACACCACTTCTCTTCTATCATTACCCAATAATCACAGAAACATACAGTGTACTAGTTCTGGTGAGATATCCCGGATACACTCTGAATCTCAGAACCACAGAGTCCCCAATAACTACTCCTTTTGGGGGGGGGGCCGGGGGGAGGGGAGGAGAGAAAGGGGCCATACTCATAGTTAAACCATGTAAAATACTTCTATAACAGCCTTGTAAGAGGATGGCAACCTGCTGTAATGGCATTATAGTACATTTTCTTCAATAGACATCCCCTTTTTCAGATTTTACATTTCTAGATTTGAACCTAATAGCAGGAAAACAATTGTGCTGAATAAGTAGCAAGTATTTTTAACTTTGCCTTTATAAGTGATCTATATAGATGGATAGAGATAGACAGACAGAAGCCAAGGACAGAAAGAACCACTCTGATAATCCGGTCTAATTTCTGTCTAGAACACAGGACAGAAAGAGGGGGAGCGAAATGTGCACACGACCAATTTATCTGCATTTCTACTACTCTGATAAAAATTTCCAGTTAGAAAATCAGCTTAAAATAGCAGAGGCGTTCTCCCTTACTATGCAAAAGTTTCCCCTTCTTGCCTTTTTTGGTTTAGGGGGTTAAAAATCCAAGAGTTTCTTAACTAATTTCTGTAGGGTGTGGCAAATGGCCAGCTTCTCCCTAGTGGGTCTCACACTTTTGCCTCTCACAGTGGGCCAGGGCGTCACCAGTTATCCCATCTTCCCAGGGAGGGGGGTAGGGACTCAGGCCTGCCCGCTCCTCCGGGTCCCAGCCAAGGGGCCCTCTGAGTTGCAGCTATGTGCTGCTGGCACCTTACTGGCAGCTGCAGGCTTTTCCCCTGGGCCACTCTCCCCCCTCTGTCTTTCTGGCTTCTTGAGCCCAGTACCTTCTTCAGGACTCCACCTCTCTCCCACACACCACTGTACTCCATTCTGTTCTTCTCCACAACTCCACACACTCCTCTGCTCATCACACACCTACTCCTTCCACTCCACACTGTCTCTCAGGAGTAGAGGGTTTTTATAGGCACTTGGGTGGGGCCTTAATTGGTGTCAGCTGACACTAATTACCTTCTATTGACTCTGGCTAGTCTATAGGGTATAAAGCCTGGATCATTCTAGCACTTATATAGAGCCCTTCCAGAACTTTCCTAATGCCCTCTGTCCTTGCTATACCATAAGGGAAAAAAGCCAGTTTAAGGATCAATATATTTTCTTTATTCTTCCAAGTAATTTCCTCACCCTTAAATTAGGAAATTAGACTTTCTTCCAGGTGGTTCAAATCGAAACTAAGAAGGAGTGCTATGACTGGATATATATATATGGATTCCTGGCATGGGCTTGTGAGGAGGGATTTTAATCTTAAATCTTGCCTTGGCTTCTGAATCCCATTTCTCTTCAAGTTTTTCTTCATTTGTGTCTTCACCCCAGCTTTCCTAGCTCCTTCAAGCACATCTAGCTGTGTTCTTCCTGCATCTTGATTAATACTCATATCCACACCTGATCCAAACCCACTGAAGGCAATAGGAGTCTTTCCTTTGTGTTCATTGGGCTTTGGACCAGTCCCACAGGAGGCTGCGTTCACCCCAAGACAGTAGTTCCCAGCTGAGAGGGCCAGCCCACCTATGACATGTGAGACCAGTCCCAGGCCACGTGGTACTGCCAGCCGTGGAACCATTCATGACCCTCAGCCAGCTGCATTGGTGCTGAGGAACCAAACACTGAGATCCCAAAGCGGCTGCTTTCCCCTCTTGTGATTGGGCCCCATGCGAACGAGGGTGTGGGCAGGTGCAGCAGTTGATGAGGGCAGCAGAGTCTAGAGGAGAAGAGCAGAGAGGCTGGGGAGATGCCAAGCACCTGCCTCCATGGCTGAAGTGTTCCCTGACTGGGGTGGCACTGAAGCTGGGAAGCACAGAGGAACTGGGGGCTTCTTGCAAGTTGCCCACCTCCCTGCTCTTTGTGTTCTCTTCAACCAGCTGCCCACCAGACCGGCCTGCCTTGGGCCCTCCAAAACCTGAGGTACAATATGCATAATACCAAATGCTCATTTGCATACATTTGCAGAGGGATTCCACATTACTTAACAACTGTCCATCGGGAGTAGTTGACAGGTCAGTTACCTGCTATGGATTCTCCAGAGACTGCACCTTCTTCTCCCTCCGGGACTCAGCTATGGCTTCTCGTGGGGAGACAGGGCAAGCCAATGAGAAGAAAATAAGGAGTCAAAAAGGGCAGGAACATAATTTTTCAAATCAGCCAGACTGTCAGAGCTTTCTGTGCCTTACTGTATGGCCATGGACAAGTAACAGCATCACTCTGTGCCTCCGGATCCCCATCCTCAACATCTAAACATAAGGAAAATAATGCTTCCCTTCCTGCGTAAAATGTTTTGCGATCTATGCATTAAAAAGTGCCATGGATGTGCCAGGTATTCATATATCTCATGCTGTATTTTAAGGGCTGTTAAAGCAGCTACTCCCCCATCATCCACAGAACAGTAGGAAAGCACAATTTTCTATAAGGAACATATATTTATTGCAGGTTTAGAGAAGGGGCTTGATGTTTCAGAGCCTCCGTTAATTCCTCAAAGGTGAAATGGTTACAAGAGAGCTCAGTTCTCCCTTGTGTTGTCCCTTGTGCATTCGTTTATGGAAGTGCAGAGTGGATGTAAAGTAATATCAGACAGGGAGCATTTTACCTTCCTTTATCTGAGGGTAACTGACTACATAAGGTAGGCACAGAGAACAGAGAACCAGGCCCAGTGTGTCGTGCTTTAAAACACTACCTAGGCCTCAATCTCATCATTTCATAGTGCTCAAGACTCAAAGGGACTAATAAATTATCTAGTCTGACCTCCTATATCACAGACCATTAAATTTCACCCAGCTTCCCCTCTGCTGAGCCAAGAGACTTTCATTAGACCAAAGGACTTCAGTTCTCAGGAGAGTAAAGTATGAGATACAGGCAGAGACAAGAAGAAATCAAGGTTTCATCAATGCTCAAGGCCCTTGCAATGGCAAGGTATTGATTAAGTGAGGTATGCCCAATGATCACACGTTCCCAGACAATCTAACCTGGGGGAAATTCCTTTCTCACACTAAATCTGGCATTTTCATGCCACTACAAATCAGGGGAGACAGGGCTTACCTGTTGGAGTAAGGCCGAACTTCCAACAAGGTAACTGTATTCAGTCTTCACTTGCAGTCTTCACCCTCATGGGGAAGCATAAGTAGAGATGCTCATGCGCAAAGAGGTAGCCTAGATTCAGCAGCTTCCGGGCTATGAAGTTGTTTTTGAGTCAAGTTTTTCTGTAATTTCATATCATATCTTAGTGCACCAAAAATACTCAGGCACAGTCATTATTCTGTTGTTTGCCAGTCTATTAAGGTCAGGCAAAGTTCCTCTGAATTTCATGAGATAAAACTCTCTTTCTCTGTTGGTTGTTTTGCAGAAATATTCTATAGCAAAACAAATATTATTTTAGCATATAATTAGAGATTAATTATTCTGAAGGAAGGGTGGTTTTGTGGCTGTCTATTTTAGGATTGTATCGTGTTGCCCATCACCACAATATCTGAACTGCTTCTGTGTAAAATCAACAGCAACGATGAAGTCCCTAATGGACTTCAGGGAATCCCTGGCATTTCTTTCTCCTCAGGGTAAAAAACTCTGTGTGGTGGTAAGATTTTTGTTAAATTAAGGTTGATTTGTTTCAAGGTTGCTGTTTTTTTCTTGCTTTGGCTTGCTGGTTGGTGGGGTTTTTTGTTTGTTTGTTTTGTTTTTAAGTAAAGAGGCAAAGGCTAATACTAAGGCTTTGGACTGCAGGAGTTTTGAGTTCAATTTCCCGCACTACTACAAACTCACTCTGTGACCTTGTCGAGTCACTTAATTTCTGTGCCACACTTCCTCAATAGGGATGATCATAATTTAATTTCTCTCTCTTTTCTGGTTAGTTTGTAAGATCTCTGTGACAGAAACTGTCTCTTACCACCTTGAACCTTGATAACAATTAGTGCCTCTGGGTGCTACCATTATAATAAATATTATGTACAAGTACAAAAATCAAATTATCTTTGTGGTCAAAGAATGGGTTCATAGATTTGAGGGTAGTAACAAGAGTTTTGATGTTCTCTTGCATTAGAAGGATTTTGATATAGGCAAGGGAGATGTTTCTGTCTGGAATTCTTTTCCAGCAAGAGCTGGAAGTGAGGTAGCATTAACCTACGTAAATATATAGCCTACTACTTGTTCATTAGCCAACTGGGAGATATGGGAAGTACATCCTGTAAATTTCACTAAGACATAGAAAACTCTCCGTTGAGATATGCTATCTTTTCACTCTAATGAAAAGAGGAACGTGCAAAACATAATGAGGAGGAAGTTGTGATGTTCATGTAATACACAGAGAAGTTATTAAAAAATAGAAAGTAATCTTGCTGGAAGGTGGCAATTTAACAGTACTTTATGTCTTAGAATTTAGAAAGATTAACACACAAGAACTCCAAAACAGAGAGGGACAAAACAGACGTCTCCCTAAGGCAGTGAGACATAACTCACCCCACCTTACTGTAAGAGGACTGTTTGACAGCTGCCTGCTCCTAGGCCCAGAGCACATGATTCCTTACAGAGCTCCCTAGCCTGTAACCAGGAGCAGGAAAACACCAGAAAATATAAAATGATAGATTGCAATTTTATCAGTTTTCAATATGCCACAAGAATGTACAACTGTTCCATGCCCCAAATGCCAAATGACTTTGGTATATAACTACGGTGTGGTTTATGATGGTGCGTCTAAATGGAGAGAAATCTGCAGCAAATTCAGTTGTGTTAAATAAGACAGAAATCTCTTGTAATTCACACTCCTCGACTCCCAGAATCTTTTTATCTAAGCTAAGGTTTATGATACCTGAAGTTTTAATTGGCACATTACCATGCACTAGAGTAATTTCCCAGTTCCTTATCCATGCCATTTCACTGTATCAAATTTCCTTGCAAGTGGGTTTCATTGTATTCACTATTCATTGTATTGTGATTGCTACTGGGTAGAGAGGCAAAGGACTTCACGTCTTGGAAACTAGATGGGTCTTGGGAGCCCAGAGTTCTCTTCTTGAATCTGCCACAGACTCTCTCTGTCATGTTGTGCAAGTCATTTCACCCTACTTCCCCTTTTCCATTTATCTGTCTTATACATTCAGAACATAAGCTCTTTGCCACAGGTCTCATTATGTGTGACTACAACATGATCTCTTATTACGTACAGTGCCTAACATAACGCTTTCCTGATCTCACTTGAGGTCTCTAGGTGGTTACTTCAATACAAATAACAAGAACACAGACCTGTCATGCATTTGCACCCTCCACCAGTGGCTAACACCTATGAGATATTTAACTGCATGTGCAGGCATGGAAAAGCCAGAAAAGAGGATTGTGACAGGGTGGACTAGATATGGAGATGTCCTGTTGGAGCCTTGTAACCCTGCCTCACCCCAATCCAGAAAAAAGCAGAGGAAAAGTCCTCCTAGAAGCCTAGAGTGGCTGCAGGGGAAACAGAGGCAGACCAGTCAGTTGCTTCCTGGAGCTGGAAGAGAGAGGACTGGGTTCCTGTCTGACTGGAAGAGAAGCAGGACCATGGACAGCTCAGTGTGGCAGCACTGAGCCCAGAGAGGGCTGCCGAAGACCACTGGAGTTAAGGAGGAGTGCCTGGCTGGCTGCTGGCAATGAGCAAGGACCGAGCCCAGAATCTAGCCAGACCAAGAGAGGATACTGCGATGGGTCCGGTTGGACTGTTACAGATAGCACTGTCTCCAAAGAGGAAACTTGGCAGAAGGTAGATACTGTATACCCTGGAAAGGGTTTGTTTGTTTGTTCCACCTACAGACCGTGCGTGTGACTCGGTCAGAGAACTGAGTCACTGAAGACTGCTGAAGAAACCGTTGACCAGGGGGTTGCACTTGAGAGGTGGGTGCCATCCTGTCCCAAACAGTGAAACAGCAGGCTCACATCTGACCAGAAAGGGGCGCTCACTAGAGGTGGGTACCGACCCTGTGACAGGATCATAAATCAACTGTGGAACCCTATTCACAGAGCTGTGCTGACCTCCTGGATGATGAGGATGCTTAGGGAAGAATACAAAAGAGGCATATGTTAGCACGTGCGCTGTATTGGCCGGATTCAAAGTCCATTGGAATCCAGGGAAAGGCTTCCATAGACTATACTGGGTTTTGGACTGAACCTCATACTAACAACCAGCAAAAAGTGCTCCTCAGATAGCTGGAGATGGATGAAATCATCAGGTGACTTGTTATTTAGGGCTGCCTTACATGATGGAGGGCAAAAAAAAAGCCACCCAGTAATGCCATCTACAGTAGCCTCTATGGGCTGAATTGAGGCGAGTCTTAGTGCAGGAAAATGCTTGCCTCCCTTGCATATCCCTCTGGCATCTGATAGACACAATAACCATTCTCCTCCTGCTCCTCAAGGGACACATGTCATCCTATGGTTGGTATGGCCCTGTACCCTCTGCCAAACCGGCTAGCAGAACCAGCTGGCAACATTACCCGCCAGGACAAGCCTGTGCAGTCCCTCTTTGTATCAAGCACTTCAACAGGAACTGTGCCTCCTTGAGTCAATGGCCTTTCTCAAGCCCCACCCACCATCCCCAGCCAGGCAGCGTCCCAGAGGCCTAGTTTGGCCCTTAACTTGCATTTTACCTGGAATTTATGTTAACATTTCAGCTAGTCAAAAAATTTCCAAGGGAAGATTTTTTTCATTGGAAAATGCTGTCTCATCAAAATCAAAACTTTCTGCTGAAAGGGCTTCAGGGAAGGAAGTTCAAGAAGGTCATATATGGAGAGCTATAATTTAGTACTACAGTGTTTTTAAGTCTCTCAGTATTTGATGTTCTTCATAAAGCCCCAGTCTCGGAGTCATGTTATCATGTCAGAATCACAGCATTCATTTAAAAGAAAAAGAAAAGTAAGTTTCTAGCTTTCATGACTGCAGAAAAAAACATGACTCTTAAAAAAACCAAAAAGCAAATAAAAAGCTGTCCACATTTTAAAATCTCACTATATTCAGGTCAGTCTCATGATTTTTGGAGGCTTGGGGCTGGCAATATTTTTACTACACAAAAAAATTCATAGATAGGATAAATGTTAGCAGCTTGTCTTTGTTGCATCCAGTTAGCCACCAGGTGGAGCTGGGGTTATACTTTATAAAATGAGGAATGGAAAGAGTTTATAGAAATATCTTCAGTGCACAATGCAGAGTTCTGTATATATAACCATACACAAATATTACATACTATATAATTATAGAGTAGGAAATTTTAAAAAATGCCTAAGAGATTTAGGAACACAGATCCTGACTTGTGCTCCTAAAACTGTTAAGAATTTTTAAAAATCTTCCTGTTATATTATGAGCAGCTAAAGTTGCACTGAAAGGTGCAGTTAAAGTGTGGGCATATGTCATTGATCTGAGAAAACAAAGCATTTCCTTCCTAATCTCTCACCGCTTTCTAAAGAGACCCAGGCCGAATTTTCAAATGATTCAAAAAAGGTTAAAAGACAGGAGCATTTAACAGTGAAAACACTTCACTGGCTTCAGACTGCTGCTTTGGGTCCCTTTAGCTTCAAACTGTTAACACTTAGACATTTCAAGCTTGTCACTTCTATAGATATTACTAACGTCTCCACTAAAGTTCAGATGCTGAATTCAATATGTATACAATACAGGATTCATTTATATCATCGCAACCTTCTTTTAGTTTACATCAAAGCATGTTTCAATGGATGCATTAGTAGTAGTAGTCATATTTCAGTACCACCTGGAAACCTTAACTGAAATGGAAGCTCCATTGTACGAGTGTCCTAAGCAGAACTAGCTGGAAGATAATTCCATTTCATGAAGGATTTTGTTTCAAATTGGAATGAATCCTGAAATTTAAAAAAATTATCTGGGAAGGAAAGTTCCAAAAAGAAAAATTCATTTTGGATCAAGCTACCGGTTTCATTCTGAAAACAACATTTTTGGGTTTTTTTTTAGATTTAGGAGCCTTTTATTTTATTTAATATTATAGATAATATCATACAAATTTAAACAATTCTAAGGGACCAACGTGGCAACAACACAACACTGCATACAACATTCTAAACATGAAACATTGTTTCATTTAGGAAAAATTCTAAATGTTTCCTTCCAAAAAATGTTGATATGGGATGTTTCAAAAGCATTGGAACTGTATAGATATTTCAGGACACCCTGCAGACGCACAGGCTACCTTACAAACCTACCAAAGCAGACCACCACTGTTTGCCAGAGAAGACTAAAATGCCTGCTGACTCTGAGCTCAAATCCAAGGTAAAGATTTATTTCAGCATAATTGGAGGATGCCACACCCCAGTGATGTAACAGGACAATGAGCTGGCTGCATGTACACAGAAAAAAGCAAAGGCTTAAGTGTTAGTACACTCTTTTTATACCCAAGATGACACCCTACTTTTATCCACATCCTCTCGTCTGATTCTTTATATAATAACAATTAATAATATTCAAGATTATATGTCAAATTCTGCATTACACACTAGATTATATAAAACATTGCTCTTCTTATTAAGAATAAGACCAATTAAGCCAATTGCTGAGTGATTTAAAAAAATTCTACCCTTAATGTCTCCATGCCTCACTTTCCACATTTGAAAAATAGTCCTTCGATGGAAGGTGCTATACAGATCTTATAATGCAAGAACAATTTATATGTGACACAGCGAGCAGGCTGGTGAAGAAAGTCTTTTGAGACTGAATGGGATTTTTTAAAAGATAATTTCATGGGTTGGAAACCTCTTTTGATCACATTGCAGCTCTGAAGTAACCCCTTTCAAAGGATCAGATATAAACTCATCACCTTGTTTTTGCTGAAGAACAGATCCATAAATCTTTGGGTTTGAGAATTAGAAACTTAGCATGCAAAGTCGTTAATTTTCACAACTGCTTCAATGTAAAATATCTCCAACATAACAATCCTAATTACTCCCCAATAAACCTGGATATGGTTGGGCGTACATTCCTCTCACATAAATAGGAAAAAACCATATATAAAAATCAGGGTACCTGTATGGCCAATCCCCTGCTTTCCAAAATCATGAGTCAGATGAGATTTAAAAAACAAACTTGTGGTGCTTTTCATTTGTTTTTGGTTTTCCAAGCCTTTAGGGTTCACATTTTGGAACTGTTCTCCATAATGAAGAGGATAGAAAGTTGTGGGTTTTTTAAATAGTAATTGAGATACTAAGTTAATCACTTGACTCCAGGAACTGGAGCTCTAAGAAAAACACCAAATATCACATGATATGTGATAAAATCACAAGAGTTGGCAGCACTGGAAATACAAAAGAACAGGGGAAACTAAGTGCCTGATCCTATCATCATAGCTCATCCCAAACTTCCCCTGAAGCCAGGGGAATTGGTTCGCAATTGCTTTGCTCTAGTTTCAAGCCAATATCACTCTGTTGATTTGGTGCGGGATTAGGCCCTGGGTGCATAAGTAATGCATAGTCAGGCCTTTAAGCTAGGAATTGCTATGGGAGTTGGCTTAACTCCCTTAAGTCCTTCTGAAAGTCCCTGGCCTTCATTTTCATATATTAGCCGACAGCTGTGCTGCTCTTAAACTGTCTCTACAGTGTAAACGGAGCATGGCACAAATTCTAATGCACTGAGGAGGTCTGAGATCACCAGCAATAAATTCTATCTTAGAGCTGTTTCCTAGGTAACCAACACAGTCCAAAATGGTCTGCAAACAGTAAAGATAACCAACCCTTCACTCCTTGCAGCCCTCCAATTAAAACAAAACAAAACTTGTGAACTGTTAAAAACTTTAAAAAGTGACTGTACCAATCCAGTGAAATAGTATTGTATGAGCTAACTAGGAAATACAGATGGGCTGAATAATATTACTATCCACAAAGGTTCAAGGGCAACACAGAGGAATGTAGAATAGCATAACACAATTGAATTCATTTTTATATATCATCTTAAAATGAAAAGTGTCAAGAAATCTCTCAGCCAATTAGAATCCATGTAGACAAATCCAGATTATGTAGACTGCAATAAATACTGGGAACAAGGTGTCCAGTTTCTGATCTCAGTTACAGCAATTAAAGCCAGCTAAACTCCACTGCCTTTATTAGAATTACTCTGGATTCATCCCAATGTAATTGTGATCAGAATCTGGCCATAGACCTTTTAGGTATGGTGGGGGGAAAGGGTAGAAATGTCAAGTAATGAATCAACTTGAATATTGAGGGAGTAGAAGCTCATGATTTGATTAGGTAAGATTTCAGGAATCATGAGCTAAGAAGAAAAGTGTTTAGGGGTAGAGCTGGGTGAATAATGGATTTTTCAGTTCATTAGAAATTCCAAAAATTCAGAAATTTAATTTGCCTCAGGTTGAACCAAAAGGCAAATGTTTCAAAATGTTTAGTTAATTTAAAAGGTGACAAAAAATTTCATTTGAGGGTCAAAGGAAATGGTCTGTTTCGACAAAATCAAAATATTTTGGTTTGAATTTGATCATTTTTAAATGGTGTTGAATTTTTAAAATAAAACTAAAAGAAATTTCAAAATGAGAAGTTGCTGCAAACCAAAAAAAAATCAAAATGTTTCTGTTTGAAAATGTCAAAAGGAAAAGTTAGACTTTTGATTTTTTTCCTGGGGCATTTTATTCCCCCACCCCTTGACTGCAATAAGTCTGGAACCCACACAAATTTGGGAAATGTTTCAGAGTCACCAAATTTGCATTTTTCACCCCCCCCAAAATAAAAATTGTATACAAACAATTTTACCCAGCTCTAGGCTTATGGATTGTTGAAAACAAACACCATCTCTACTCCAAGCAGAAAACTAGCCTTGACACCGTAATAAGTATGAGACATCAAGTATGGAAATGTCAGGAAATGCAGAGTAAATTGAAACATTAATTTTGCCTTCTTAAACTTATCCCTTAAATTATGGTGGGCTGGAGCCTCAGCTAGTGTGAATTGATTTTGTTTCTTTGACTTCACTGGAGTTATGACAATTTATACCGGTTGAGGGACTGCTGTCAGATCCTTCATTCTATCATTAAAGTTGTCAATCAATAAAACATATAATATAAATCAAACTGGAATCTTTATACAACCTTACGTTTAATACATTCTAGTACAGTAGTACAGTTTCTACTCTGGTTGGGCTTGAATTGTATGGCTAAGTGAGATACGCCAAAAGAAAAAAACCCAAATTTGAAGAAAACCAGTGCAATAATTTTAAATGCATGAACACATTCTGTGAGAGACTGAGCACAAGTAGAAATGTTGCCAGTTGCTTTCCAGGTCTGTGAAGCATAACCATTTGTTCTTTTGTTGTCTGTTATTGTTACAGGTGACTGATTATAGGACTGCTCAATGAAATGAATGGGAGTTTTGTGATTTTCTTCAGTGGAAGCACGATTAAGCCAGATGTGGCAACAAGTACACTGTGGGTGTATTTCTCTAGTCCTCAGTGGGGCTAATGGTAGTTGTTTCACACCTAACAATTTTATTACTGGTGTTTGAGTCACAAAGGTATTGATGGAAATTAGGTTGGTAGATTTGACAGGCTCTTTCTGAGAGGCAATGGGGTAAGTAGCAGATACTTGATTGTGACACACAGAAGTATGGACACTATTTTTACATCTGCTCATAATGACCATGTGCCAGCTCTCAATTGTTTTGGTATAATGGGCAGGGTGGTGATATTTTATTTTTTTCTAGAAACGGTTGGATTGTGCAGGGCATAGAATAATTAACATCTGTCGGTAGAAGAAATGAGGCTTGAACTGCTGGCTTCCAGCCCTGTTCACTTTCCTTTAGGCCAAAGGAGAAGAGGAGGAAAATCCATTTTGGATGTGTTCCAGCCATCCAGAAAGGCCATTCTGGTCTGTGTCTCTGCATCAGGAAGCTGGCGAGCATACTTAGTGCAGATGACACGGTCAGAGATTTTAACAGCAAGACTCTCACAAATTCAACGGTGCAAGTGCAAATGATGATTTTCTGTAGCTTATAACTTGGCCAAATCTGAATGAATTTTCACAGGAACAGCAAGAGACATCTCTCTGATCCCAGGTTTATGCTCCAGCTTGTTCTTGTTACAAACCAGGGAGCCATTGAATCTCTTTTTTTTAAAAAAATAGAAAAAATTGGTTAACGTGGACAAAACTATTTTTCCATAGCCTCATTCTCAGAAATGGCAAAACCATTTTTGCTGAATTTTTTAAAATCAAATGGAGGCAGAGACCAATCAAGTAAGTTTTTAGTCCAAATGTTTAAAGTTTATCAACATTATAAGCAATTGAATTTAGGAGATTATTATGGGAAGTGATAGATAATTAGCAGGGTTACTACCATTGATTAACAGAAAATGCTGCATTTTCCTTCGTCTATGAAGGCCTGAATTTCTCTATGTGTATACATGCATACTGACAAAATAGATTACCTATTCTTTTCTTTCCAAGGATTTCATTTCTTTATGTAGAGACTTGTGCATCTAAAGTCTGCAGTCACGTTGCCAGTGAAATTATCTATGAATAATACATCACCATGTAACATAAACCTAGGCAATGATTTCTTGAGAAAATGAGGGAATGAAAGATGGCAGTACTTACCAGCTGTTTAGGTCAGGCAGTACATTGATAGCTAATTTATTTTAATCTTTGTTAAATAAAATATACATTTCATTCATCTCTTGTGTCAGCCACCACAGCAAAGCCACAGCAAAACGGGAAAGTGAACCGAAGCCCCCGTATTTTAATAACAGTCTGCACCTCAACTCTGTTGCAGTACAATTAGGAAGGAGCATTAAACGAGTATTTGATATGCTGTGTCGCATTGCAAGAGCTACTGTCCAAAGTTCAGGCTTATCCACGTAAAATCTGGGGAGGTGTCGGCATTGCAGCAGCCGTTGTTCTGCCCACTAGTGAACAGATACAAAAGAACAGGCCTAATTAGTGGAGTCCTCCCCCACCGTTCACTAACCGAACACTTGACCAATGTGTTTTTGAATGGGTGGGGCTGATAGAGGGAACAAAGCAGCAGGTTTATTAAACTCCCTTGAGTCACACAGGTTGAAATCTTGTCCGCAATGAATGAGAGCTTTATCCTCCTGCAGTAATCATAGGGTATAATAAGAATTGTTTATTAAGTTTATTCCATGGTAAGAGCTTTAAAAAACGGAGATTCTGTCTGTCCCCTATAGACTTTGAATAGCTCACAGCATTCCTTCTGTCCACTGTAATTTACACCTCAAGATGGCTACCTTTCAGAGGGGTGGAGAGATTTGGGATTGTGCAGGGGGGTGTCTCTCTCTCTTCCTCCCATCCCCAAGATTTTCAAAAGTCGCTAATCTTTTTCCATACTAAAGACCTGTAAAGTGGTCTGATCTTCAGAAAGTGCTCAGCACCCATCCTTTGAAAATTAGGCCCCTATAAGATGCCTCATTTTAGGCCTCGCAAAAACAAGAAGCCCAGACTAATCACTTACTTATGAAAATCTTACCCATTTTTTAAATACTGATTGTAAGTTCAACTTCCAGACAGATTTACTCGGAGGAAATGCAGTTTATTTTTCAAATGCAAAATAAAACAGCATTGGTTTTTTTTCAAAAATAGGACTGCTGTGAACAGAGAACTCCATCAAATTGCTCTGGCTTTTAAAAGAACCTGTTTTTACGTTAATCATAATTTTACGATGTGAACAGTGCTACTGGAAAACAATTGCTTTTTTATGTACTCTGCTTGTTTCTAATTATTTAGTTAGGCTCATTAAAAATAAATCATTGCTTAAAACTTGACAGCCCTTTGGGTCCACTGGGTTTTTAAGCTGTGGTTCTAACCAAGCTTCAAAACTAATTATTATTTATTACTTGTATTGCCATAGCCCCTAGAAGCCTTAGTTACAGACCAGGACCCCATTGTGCCAAGCAATGTACAAACACAGGACAAAAAGAGACAGCCCTTGCCCAGAAGAGTTTACAATTCAAAGTCTAGCATTATCAAACCGGGGGCCAGTTAGGTGATTAAATACCAAAATCTGGCCCTGAGTATTTACACCAAAAGTTCACACTGTACTCTATTCTCTTACACAAGACTAGAGATGTTTTGTTATAAAATACGTTTTAATGTAGGGAAAACTGCCTTATGTTGCAAATTCATAGATTCAAAGGCCAAAAGGGACCATTGTGGTCATCTAGTCTAACCTCCCATATAAACACCAGTCATAAAACTTCTCCACAATGATTCGTAAAGTAGCTCTTTTAGCAAAACAACCAATTTTGATTTAAAAATTGCCAGTGATGGAGAATCTACTGTGACCTTTGGTAATTTGTTCCAATGGTTAATTACCCTCACAGTTAAAAATGTATACCTTATTTGCAGTCTGAGTCTCTCTAGCTTCAACTTTCAGTCATTGGCTCCTATGATACTTTTCTCTGATCGATTGAAGTGCTCGTTATTAAATACTGATTCGCCATGCAGACACTTATAGCCTGTGATCAAGTCAACCTTAACCGTTTCTTTATTAAAATAAACAGATTGAGCTCTTCAAGTTGATCAATGGATTCGTATTACACATTTCTCCCTAATCCACTTCACACAGTGGGTAGAATGGTAGGAAAGTTTCAGCTGAACAGTTAGTTTGATGACAGAAGGCATTTCAAATAATGTGAAATCTATGGTTCAAAAGTTTCTAATTCTTTGACAAACTATTTCAAGATAAAAAAAATACATTTGATTTGAATTGAATAAAATAGGTTTTTTTGTTTTTTTTCAGTATTTGATTTTGGAATTTTTTCCCCTTGCTCATTTTATTTCCCTACTGGGAAAGAGGGAGAGAGAATGGAGAGAAAATGAGAGGAAGGAAAAACACCCTGAACACCAAAGAAACATTCATTTCAACTTCCTTAAATTGGACTCTAAAAGAAAATGTGGCATTTCAAATTGACTCAAAATTTTCATTTCAAATTGTTTCCTCAACAAAATGAGAAAATACATGGAAAAATTCAAATTAACCCCCAATTTCTCATATGGATTTTAATTTTTTCACAGAAAAGATTGCCCATTATTTGGACAGCCCTCCCAAAAGCTTTGTTTCCCTTTTAACAGCTGAACAAACCAATGAAATAAAAATAACTGTCCTGTAACTTATTTGTTTAGCAGTCTATATCCTACATCAGAAGGGGGAAGCTCTCTGACTCCAGGGCTAGTAACATAATTCCATCAGCAGCACAGAGGGTTTGGAACCAGCAGCCAGGATCACACCCAATGTTTTGTGATATTTCCTCTGTGATACATAGCAGATGTCCAGAACCCCCTAGTCAGAGGCCTAGATCTCAGGCAGTCACATGAGCCAGGTGGAGATGTGGCCATATCCACCACAAATATGGCCATGCATTCAGCTATGTACAATTACCCAATGGTACCGCAACAAGAGAAAAGTTAAAGTAAACTTGCTAGATGGGCAGTGAATCAGGCTTTCAGAGATCCTAAGTCCAGAAGGGACCAAGGATGTACCTCGGACTATCCCTGTCTCCAGAGAGAAGTCGTCTTTCTTCTGCTAGCTGGGTGTCACCACTAGCCTTTCAGTCACACATGCACTCTATTCTGAGCTAGGCCAGCCCTCACTTTGCTTTGAAGGTTAACAGTAGGCACACGCCAGTTCCAGAGTCCCTTTGGATCATGATAGCCAGCCCGAACACTGACTACTTACAGAAGTTCTAAAGTCTCTACACCCAAAGCTAGAGTGTACCCCCAATTTCCCAGATTAACTTTCAACTGTGGCTCCCACAAACCACCCAGCACTTCTAAGCCTGTATCACGAAACAAAAGTAGGTTTATTTAAGGAATAGAGATTGAATGTGAAACAAGAGAGTGGTGGAAGTAAGCGAATATAAGGCAAAACAAAATCATAACACACACATCTGGGTCTACACTTATCAATAGTTACCTTTCCGGTCAAATAAAGTAGGTTTTCCCCCAAAGTTCAGCCCACTGCTGAATTGGCTGGTTCTTCAAAAACCAAGATCCAAACATCGATAAAAGTGGCATCCTCCACTAGGATTCTCCTCAGTGAATGGACACAGAGTGTCCTTCCCCTCACTTTGTTACACTGAAAACAATCTTTTGTTTCTATTCCCAGATAGAGCCAAACCCCTGTCTTGGTGTCAGGTTTTTCTTTTTACTTGTAAATGATTTTGACTGTTTGTCATTGCCTCTGATGGTGGCGTCCCATTCAAAGTCTCAACTTTGCATTACAACACAGACCAAAAAGGTCAGGGAGACAACACCCCCTGCCTGAATGGCCATTACCAAGACTTTCTGATGATTCCAGGGCTTTTACTCCATGTCCCTAAAGCAGAAGCTTCAAAATTGTGGGTCATGACCCAAATGGGATTGCACCATCAGCAGATGGGGTCATGGCAATCCCGAGCGTAGAGGACGCTGTTTTGCTCTATGCAGAGTGATTTCACATGTATGTTGCACGTGAGGTCCTGATGCTTGAAGGACGGCATTTTGCTCTACATAATGGCCTCCTCCATGCTGTCTAGGGGCCTGGGAGGAAATAGTTCATTAAAATGGGGTCATGTCAGCAAAATGTTTGGGAAACACTTTCCTAAAGCATTCTTTCAATACGGATAGCTCATTCCCTAAGTCCTACACACAAATGCATGGCTCACTGATTATGAACCTTGACAAGTTGGAGCTCTCTATAGACACCTTATATGTTACTCTTTTGGGATAAATACCCTGCAAAACATGTGTTTAATACAACGAGTTCATCAGGTCGGGAGTGAGAATTGTTTGCAAAGAACAGGGGACACTCTGCTAAAGGGCCTTTGTTTCACAGGACTGTTAGATCATCCAGTCAAACCTCCCAACGAGTACAAGCCCAGCTACTTCTGTACTGAGCCGAATAACATGTTTTACTAAAGCTATAACTTTCTCTTGCTGTTTTTCTGTCACCTCATTAGGGCCCCACATTGGCACAGGGGTCTGGCCTCAAGGCTTGTTTATAGGCGTGGGGTCGATATGTTGCTGACTATGGACTAGATTCTGATCCTTGCTCAAGATTACACACTCATGCAAGGGAATAAGGAGAATCAGCCTTCCTTTTACATTACTGCAAGGGCTACACCTTGCAACTGGGTGGCCACTGTGCAGGTGGGTAATACGTGGGAGAAGAAGGGTGGATGATGGGCAGAGGCTTGGTTCTAACATTTCAATACTCTGGCCAGGCTAGGTAAGCAGGCATTCAGAGAGGGCTTGGCTCTAATTGGATACTGATATAGCGCAGCAGCAAATGATTTCCCCAGAGCAAAGGGGAAGTAGGAAGGAAATTGTGCCTCTGAGGCACGTGTGTGCACCTGGATTTGGGCAGCTGCACATGATGATGAGGTAAGTGTCTTCACAAGTGATGCACTGTAAAAAACCCCCCACATTTATGGGCAAGTGCATTAAGCTGAATGTGAAATTAATCCTGCAAATAATGAACTCTGGAGTAGCTGTGAATTTACCATGAGCTAAATGATATATAAGGTTTCTTACATATGAGAGATGATTATTAGCTTTTGTATGCAACTGTAAGAGACTTACAATCTATGGGCAAGGTAGTTACTAAACTCTGACTGCAAGAGAAAAACAACAGCAATTGCTTTTAACATTTTATTCAGAAGAAATATTTTATCTTATGTGGAAAAAACTCATCCTGATCTGGGCCATTTCCATTTCACATTACTATTATTTATTGTTCGTATTACTGTGTGCATGTAATCTCATTCCTTGTGTATGTGATATTCTCACGCACTATTTCTTAATGAACACACTTCAAATCTTAGGGACTGATTTTCCAACCCTTCCTCTTGGGTGTAATCTGTGTTTATGCAAGTAGTTAATGGCCCAATTTACCCAGAGTCGTAGCAAAGCACACAGGAGACAGGGTGGCCTAGTAAGTAGCACACCGGACTAGAACTTAGGAGATCTAGATTCTATTTCTGATTCTGACACTGGCCAGCATGGTGACCTGGAGCAAGTCACTACATCACTTAGTGCCTCAGTTTCTCCATTTGTAAAATGGGAATAATGATACTGGCCTCCCTTTGAGATCTAATGATAAGTGCAGAGAAGAGCTACAAGGCTGTCCATTCCCCTGATTATCCTAACTCATGAGAGAAGACAAGGCTATGTCTACACAGCAAATAGACACCTGTGGCTGACCCATACCAGCCAACTCAGGGTGCCTGGCTGTTTCATTGCTGTGGAGACTGCCGGGAGCTCTGGGACCATCCCACATTGCAAAGTCCCAGAGCCCAGGCTCCATCCTGAGCCTTGATGTACACAGCTGTGAAACAGCCATGCAACCTGAGGCCCAAAAGTCACGGGGCACAAGCCAGCTGCGGGTTTCTATTTGCTGTGCAGATATACCTATACAGAGGTTGGCTTATTTAGCCTTGCAAAATGAAGACTAATTGCCCTCTACCAATACATCAGGAGGCAAACACTGAGGAAGGAGAAGAGCTATTTAAACTAACGGGCAATGTTTTCACAAAAGCAAATGAGGATGAAGTGGACATGGAGAAATGGAAGTTGGAAATTAGAAGGTTTCTAACCATCAGAGGAGGGAGGTTCTGGAACAGCCTCCCAGTAGGAGCAGCGGGGACAAACAACCTCACTAGATTTTAGATGGAGCTTGATAAATTAATGAGCAAGACTATGCGACCAGGTGGCCTGTGATAGCAGGGGCCTGGCCTTGATGCCCAGGTGATCTCTTCTGCTCCATTGTCTTATGTTCCACTCAGAAGTGCTACGTAAGAGTAAAGTATTATTATGGTTATAAACCAGTGGGAGTGTTGCCCTTCATTTCAACGGACTTCAGATCAGCCTCACCAATGGGAAGTATTATTTTCAGGAGTCACGACGGCCCGATTGGAGCCCACAATTCACAGTTAGAAGGGCTGCATTCTGAAGATAGTTAAAAACAGATGGTTAGCTGGGGTCAATTTTTCAAAAGTGGCCTAAGTGACTTCACTTAAATCCCATTTCTAGGAGCGATCTGCCTCTAAAAAAAAAAAAGGACTTAAGCTCCTAAATCACTTAGGCCACTTTTGAAAATTTTATTCTTGGGCAATGCATCTGTGCAAAAGAGTCATGACTACCTAGATCTTGGACTACCCAGATCTTGGACAACCCAGGCTCTGTTTACTGCCTCCTTCAAGCAGCTGGGCAGGGAGGTTCAGCGAACAGGCCAAGAGCACCATCCCTTCTACTCACAGATAAGCCAGCACAGAGGTAGTGGAAGGTGGAAGAAATTTAGTAGAGGTCAGTAAGGAATGACTACTGTCAAACTCATCACTGGTGTAGGCGATCAGGAAATTTCTATCCTCCGAGTACAGTGGAAGCAGAGGTGGGGGGTGTTGTGATTCTGAGGTATATATGAAGTATAATTCCTCTTGGGGTGGAGAAGTTTACATGCCTTCCTTTGCCAAGGCTGTGTCTAAAGTTATAATGTAGCTCTTAATACGGGCACTACAGGAAAAAGAGAGATGTGTCTCTATTAAAGGTGACTAAAACATATTGGAGGATGGCTGGAGAAAATGCTAGTGTTATGCTAGGGTTTTTCCTTTCCAAGTAGGAAGAGAGCATGTGTGAACATACACTTTATCCATTCCTGGACAGAACTGCAAAACTTTAACGGGAACAGGTGCAGATCCAGGGACAGAGCACACCTAGATGACCCATGCTTAAATTTTAGAAAGACTTTAAATGTTCTGCTTGTCATTGTATTCCACAGCGGGCTGTTTTTAACTTGACTGGTTAGGATGTAATCTTAAAATAAGCATGACTGGTTTTCTTCAGCTCAGAAACAAAAATGTCGCCAAAAGTCTTTTGAAAATCTAGTCATTAATATTTTATACTAAGGTCCAATATGGCCAGTGACATGAGGTAAGAACTGAAAACCAGAACACCTTTGTGTGTCTTACATCCTGGGAGTACAAAACAAAAATGTTTGTTGTAGTAAAATATTTTTACTATTTCAATTTATTATTTCAATTACATAGGGCTTTTCATCCCTAGACTTCAAAGTTCTTTACAAAAGAGATCATTAACATTATGCCAATTTTACCAAGGGGAAAACTGAGGCACAGGGTAGGAAATTGATTTGCCTGAGGACACCCAACAAAACTGAAAGTGCTAGGAATTGAATCCTGATCCTGTAAGTTACAATCTCGGTCCTACCCACTAGGACACACTGACTCCCTTTTTTAACATAAAAAAGTACTTTTGTACTCCTCAGCTCCTTCAGGGATAACTGTGTGAATGCACCTGATGGAAATCCACAGCACTGATTAGAACATTCCTGAAGATTTTTTTTACGACACAGCTCCTCAGGAATATTGCTCCATGACAAATCCATTCAAATGCATTACACAGAAGTGCCACATAGTTTGGCCTCTACAGTCTTTACTCAGGCCCTTCAACTGTCATCTTCTAAATCAATTTCTCTCACTTGGTGCCAACACAGCGTATTTGTTTTTAAGTTGCCTTCTCTCTGAATAAGCTGTGGCAAACTGCTGTTTGGTTCGTTACAAAAAAATCTTTGAAAAAGAGCAAAGCAGAGGGAAACGCTGAATATCAAGGCTGGGTTACTGACCACTATATTGCTTTAAAAGTTTCTTAGAACACCTGAAGGAAAAAATGTCTTGTTTAAGCTTGTAACAATTGACTCCAGACATAAGGCACTAATAACAGACACGCGACGTTGGCACCAGCAACCTCACAGGTTCCTTGCTAATCAGCCTGGCACTAAGACTTCATCCACACACAAAAAGTTGTACTGCTTTAAATATACTGGTATAGATACCTCCACTGACAGGAATTCTACACCCCAGGGAAGAATAGTCCTGCCCCGCCCCTTCCACCCTTGGCACCACCCCTTCCACCTGGCCCTGCTCCCTCCCCCATTCGGCCCACTCAAGAGGGGTGGAGTAGGGATGGACTGTGCGTGGGGCGCACGGACAGAAGAGGAGGAACGGGGAGCTAGCCTCCCAGAGGGAAAGCTATCACCCCACCACCTATGGCCTGAACCCCCTTTAAAATTGCCCCTCTGCCCCCCATCAGCAGGCCTGAGTAGGGACCAGGCCTTAGAGGGGCTGTTTGGATTGGGAAAGATGCCTTTGGGAAGGTAAATGATCCACAGCCATGGGACTGGCTGGAAACGCAGTTTGAGGGATCTTTCTGTTTCCTCTTTGATTAGCTCTCTCTATTCGGCTTTTGCAAAAATCATGGGGGGACATCCTATGGCCTGTGTTAGGCAGGAGATCAGACTACATGGTCATGATAATCCTCCCTAGCCCTTGAATAGGATTTTTCAGCGGTAGAGCTGAATGTGCTTTACAAAGGAGGTCAGTGTCATTATCCCCATTTTAAAGACGGGGAAACTGAGGCACACCAAAGTAAAGTGACTTGTTCCTGGTCACCCAGAAGTCCAGTAGCAGAATCATATAGAAACTGTTCTATAACCCTAATCCTCCCCCTCACTCCCGCTTTTCTCTTCCTTTTTTAATTCCAATATATCTTTTTTGAAATGGGATGGCCAGATCTGCACATAGCATTCCAAGATATGGGCGCACCAGGGATTTATAAACAGGCAATGTGACAGAAGTGGCCAAATTGTGGGTGGTGAGTTACATGCAGTTCTTCTACCATTCAAGTGCAGCTTGCAAAGCCCCGTATACACCCCATTTTCTACCTACCAGACTGTGGTGGGGAGATCAGAACTTCTGCCCAGTGGCAGGGTGGTGGGGCTAGAAAATTCTACCCAGCAGGGAGAGGAAACTCGGGGGGGGGGGAGTCAATAAATTTGGCCACCCCTGCAAATGATATTTTGTTTTATTATTTCTGTCTCTTTCCTAATGGTTCCCAGCATCCTGTTAGCTTTTTGACCTCTGCTGCACACCGAGTGGATGTTTTCAGAGAACTATCCACAATGACTCCAAGATCTCTTTCTTGAGTGGAAACAGCTAATGCAGATCCCATCGTTTTATATGTATAGCTGGGATTGTGTTTTCCAATGTGCATTACTTTGCATTTATCAACATTGAATTGCAACTGCCATTTTTGTCCATCTGCACATTTTGTCACCTCTCTGTTTACCCCCTTTTCCAGATCATGTATGTATACGTTGAACGGTACTAGTTAGTACCCTCGCTTGTGAGGGTCCCTAAATAATCCCCCACATGGAGGCTCCAGTGTCCCTTCCTTTTAACAAATATCACCAAATCTGTGCCACGGTACAGGCATGGCTCGCACAACCTGTCTAGCAGTTTGTAGAGTTCGAAGCGGGAATAAGCGGCGGTGAAACAAGCTATGAAGAATTTGATATTCCCAGAGCATTTTTTTGCATGGTTCCAAGACTGCTGTTTCATCATCAATAAACACGCAGGATTAAACCTCATAACTGGGGGGGGGAAATAAGTATTGAAAGAGTTTGGCAGGGTCTTTCATGATGCTGGTATTGTTCTTTGGCCAAATTTACCCCATAGAGAATTTAAAAACAGCTTAGCAATTTGGTGTTTTGCAGGAGTCAGCATTGTCTTACGTTGGTGTAAACACATGCTTTCTTTCTGGTTGAAATGCTGAATGTGCTTATTTTGTTTTTCTTTGTCTATGCACCAGAAGGGATATGCTGAAGCCTCTGGTTTCTGATGGAGTCGTATTTTTATGTACTCAGAGATGACTTTGTCAGATTTTTCTTCCAAATGTCAGATCCATAGATCTTCACCACCACATTCCCCTTCGCTATCACTGCGTTCAATTCCGTTGTGCACTAGGTACCCAGGGATAGCCCTCTCCCCATCAGTATTACAGAGAGCATACGTTTGCCACCCACGCTGACTTGTAACTATGGAGAAAAGGAGGCCTGGTAGAGGTTACACTTTAACTTTTCAAATTCAAAAAAAAATTTGTGAGGGGTCCCAATTTATGAATGATATCAGGCTGCCCAATTGGGTATTCTTTGGTTATATTTGTGAAAGGGCCCAGCCTGGTAGAAATGTAACAGTGGATTTCTTCACTGAGATGGTTTGTAAAACAAGCAAATAGTGTTAGTGCTCCCCACAAAAAGAACTTCCCTCAGCACATGAGTTTGAGGCAGTTGGGCTTTATTTAAGAAATCTGCAGGCTTCCTATCTGTTTCTAACATCACCACTTACTCATGCTCCCAGAGGGTTCTGATTACATACCCTCGTCTTTTCACATAATCAGTCTTCAGCTGTGCCTTGTAATACAGTAACCTAAAAGTCATCCCTGTCATAGAGTTCTGTGCTTTTTCACATTAATAGGTGACACTGCCATGGAAAAAACCCATTAAATGCAAAGACCGTACATTTCCTGTCAATGACAGCGTAACCATCTAGAAAGTAAGGCCCTACCTGTAACTCCCCATCCTGTAATGCATTCTGTATCTGGATATTTTCTTTATGTGAGGCATACAACAGCCATTGAACAGCCAGGGTAGAATTTCTCTTTTTCTGTGTCTGCTACCTGTCTGGAGGAGTGCTATGGCACTGCACTGCAAAAACATAAATCTGAACACTGCCTTGCAGACGGATGCCAGCATTATGTATTGGAAAGGATCAATAGACAATTTTACCTCTGTGAATTTCCCAGGACCTTTCTCTGCAATATCGCCCATCTCTCTCATTTTCATAATCTCGTCTCTCTACAGGAAACAGGCCCCTCTCAGAACCTGCTGACAATAATATGCAAGCTCTTGCTGCGAGTGAAATGTCTTACAATGGTTGTCCCAATACCAGTCTAGAAATTCTTTCTCCCCGTGCATCATGCTGTTGATGCGCCTGTGCCTCACTCCTGGGTAGGCCCCACATAATTTTTTTTTAAAGTATTAATGTGATGCCAATAGGCCAGATGGTAGCTCTTGCCAAGACTTCAGGCATTAGCTAAGAACTAACAAACTCATAGCTGGAGATCACACCAGTTCAGCTGTATGTTTGTTTTGCTCAAAATACATTTTAGTCTTATAAGAATGTGCTTAGTGTCTGTGAAATGCTTGCAAGTTGTTGCATGCATTAATCTCACAGAGAAGAATTAGCATAAGAGAAGACTGTTTCAATCCTTACTGAGTAGAACCTTCCCTTAATGAGTTTAAAAATAAAAGTAAAGAGAATATTTAAACTATTGTGCCATATTATGACGTAAGTTAAACTGGTGCTGAGTTCTGAAATAATTTAAAAAATGAAAAATAGAAAAAATAAACCCATAAAAAAAAAATTCTAAATACAAGTTTGAAGTTCCAATGTGAAATTTTAAAAATGTTATGAAATCAACATTTTCTAAGATGAATTTGTTTTAAATTTATCTTGAAGTTTTCTCCCCCGAAGAAATTTGCATTGAATTCAAGATAATTTCACAAAGAAATTTGCTTTCATCAAAATGAGTTTTTTCTAACAGAAAATTGTTTTGACAAAGAATTATAACAATTCAAATTGTCTAAGTTGACTATTTCGAACCCGCAGTAGTCATCCTGCCTACATATTTGTTTATTTACCTGATCTATTGCCTAAATCCTGGATTGTGAACTCTCTAGGAAAGGGACTGTCTTTGTGCCGCTTGCTTGTACAGGGCCTAACACAATTTAAGCTTAATTATTGTGTGGAGTTCTATAAACACTGCTGTGCTAAGAAATTCATAACAACAACAGTATCGCCTGAATATCAAGCCCTGTTTGAGTCTAGTGACTGAAGTTCTTCATTACTACTCCATGAGTATAGGTAAAATCCCCCAGTATCTTTTTTTTTTAATCTCACCCTGACATCTACAATTTGATGCAATTAACAGGGTGTTTTGGTGAGGCATGGAACAGTTCTACGAAGCTCTGTGTTAGTTCTGGTTGAAATACAGCTACACTGGTCCTATACAACACCATAGTCACACTTCGTACCATTTCACTACAGGCTTTTGCCAGTGTTTTAGGCCGGAATTTTCAAAGACGCCCAGAGGAGTTAGGCGCTCAAGTCCCACTGAATCTCCCTGTTAGGCCCCTTTCCCATTAGGTGGCATTAACTGTTGAATCAATGATATTGGCATATGGGAGTCATGGAATCATAGACTAGAGTTGGAAGGGACCTCAGGAGGTCATCTAGTCCAACCCCCTGTTCAAAGCAGGACTAACCTGTTTCCTATTGCTATAGGCAGTGTCTGTCAAGCACTGTCCCTGTTAGAGAAGATTCACAGTTTAAAGGGAAAAGGCTCTAAATAATTTCTGATGGTGATATTAATGGAAAGGGATCTTTTTAGGATTCTCTGTCACTGGTTCTATCATACATGACATTTGTTCCTCAGCAGGGTCATCACTGTTGTAAACAAACACAAGAATCAACTAATGTTTCAGCACTGCCTAAGGGGGAAGAGGGGCAAAACAGAAAACTGAGGCTACAAGCTAATGTGCTCATTAGACATTAATAGAAAAAAGGACTTTTTGCTCATTAAAGGGGAAGCTTGCTTTAAGAACTTTCTCAGCTTCTTACACTGATTTGGTGCAAGTACTGTTGTTTCTAATGTTCTCGGGGTATGAGGGATACACAGGTAAGGTGCCAGCTGAAGCTTGCTGTGTGATTTGTCAACCTACCATCTCAACATCTCTCTTTTGGACAAGAAAGATTTGGGGCCTGGTTTTCCCCTGCCCTGCCTTTGTGTGATCATATACTCCTGTGCAAAATGGACAGACCTTTCTACCAAATCAATGCTGAACCAAGCAAGAGCAGAGTTGGAGGGGATCTAAATCACCTTTTCGCTCACCCATTTTGGAGCTAGCTGGGGCTGAGCCAGATGCCAGAATAAAGTAAAGCAGATAAAGGTCTGCTTTTAATTACATTGGTTAGGGACTTGGCTGAGGATAACCCCCTAAAATCTGACCGCTGTTTGACCCTCCCCAATCCTGGCACCCCCCCTCTGGACCAAGAAGTGTCAGCTAATGTCTTACAGAGAATTGTGCTGGCTCACCTGTACCATGGCGGACCAACACAAAGGGCATAGAGCTGGAAACCAAGATTTGGCCCTAAGACTGAGCACAGTTAACTGAAACCTCTGCCATCAAAAGAATGGCCTTCCATGTGAGAAACCTGAGACAACAGGTACCAAGAGGCTTAAAGGGAGATTGCTGGAGCTGAGCTGGAACCAAATTAATATCTCATGAAGCAAGGGGCTTTACCATAGAGGCTTAATTTTGTCTGCAGGAGCCTGTTGAAAAGGAGTTGCAGAGAAACTATTTGTATCAAAAATCAACCAACAATCACATAATGAAAACCTGCACCAGACTAGACATGAGTGAGGGATCTGCATTCAACTTCAATTTGGGATTTTCTGACTTTTGACTAATGAGAACTCGCAGGATCTCTCTTTGACTTCCAGTGTTACCTAGGACACGTCGCTGAGGGCCAGCTCCTACATGCACTACTGAACATTATTAATGAGGCTGAATTAATTTTTGATTGTAAAGCACATTGGATTTTGGACTTGATGCTCTATTCCATTCCACCAGTTTCCTGCCAGCACAATTCCACTGAAGTCAAAGGATTTATACCAGCAAAAAACTGATGCAGTGGAATGGACAATTGAGGTCCTACAATGCTATTTAAGAAGTTCAAAGTATAATTCTAGTGCAGACACTAATTTCCAGAACTAAAAAAATGACAATAGTATAGTTTGCATTGAAGAAACTTGTTTATACATAAACATTTTTTTTAGCATTAACTGCATGGGGGGAGAGAGAACATATTTATCGGATAAAATTCCAGGAACCTCACTCTGTGTGTCACTCTGAAGCCTATTATATCTGTAGAATCAATGTGAAGCAAACGGAAACAGCTACAAGGATAGGTGAGAACTCTTTTTGTTCAGCGTATCACCCATTGAATCATCACTGGGTTTTACGATCTGTTATCCATTTTTACTATCCATGTACAGCTATACCTAGAGACCTAGACCACTGTGATATCAGAGGTAAAGCAACCAATCACCACCCTAACTCTGTAGTTACTTCTCATGCAACAATTTAATTGGTTATATGAGGAAGTCTGCGCAGATGGTGGATTATTTGGCCCAACTGTCTTCAAAAACACCTGAACAACAACACAACCAGTACAAAAAATAACCCCAAACACACACAACTCCTCATTGCAGCATGCATCGCTCATTCACCACTAGCACAAATCTACACAAATCTTTCAAGATTGTCATTCTAAAACCCAGAATGTCTGTTAAGTCAGTGTGAAGTGATGAAAGCAGCTACATCATGGTTAAGGGCTCATTTTGTTCAGAAGATTATCATGTTCAGTTGTCATTGGACCGTATGGGAACCAGATGGGCTGATGGCATCTAAAGGTTTCTGTGCTGGTTGGAATATGACAACTGATCAGAGAAGATGGGAGTACCAGCTCCGTGGGGTAACAAAGAGGTGGTTGTGCCTCCTTCCAAGGGGCAACTCTGTCCAAAAACTTGGGGGAACATGTACAAACAGCCTCATGGTTCACATGGACCCAAGAATCCCAAAATATTACATATTTACATGGCTTTACTGCTGCTGTGCTGTATCCCTGTTCCCAAATACATGCCACTGTATGTTGTGTTGGTGTGTTTACTGCAGCGGTGGTTTGTGAGCCTGTTTCCTGCTCTGGTGTTTGATGAAATAGTACACAGACATACTGGTGTGGAAGCCTGCCACAGGTGCTGAAATAATCTGATTCCAAGCCATACCTAGTTGGACACAAATGAAAATAGTCCCCATATGTATTGGTATATGATGGCCTGTTACCAGTACTACTCTAAGCTTTAGCCACACACAATGGCAAGAACTAAAGGTATAGAGAACCTAAAAGAAGGATAACACTAAGGGAAAATGAATCAGACACAGGGCCCAGATGGTGGATTACTGGGCCCAACTGCCACCCCTGTGCAACCGCAT
Source organism: Mesoclemmys tuberculata (assembly GCA_007922155.1). Classification (NCBI taxonomy): domain Eukaryota; kingdom Metazoa; phylum Chordata; order Testudines; family Chelidae; genus Mesoclemmys; species Mesoclemmys tuberculata. Next base: position 30,848,339 of record ML675617.1, read on the forward strand.
GGACTTTCATCTACTAATACCCAATTAAAAATGTCTAATCCATTCTGAAGGCCATACTGATCATTCGTAACTGGTGAGCCATCACTCACACAAGTTGCTCTGTTGAAAACAATGGGACTACTTATGTGAATAACTTCTCACCATTGTTAGTAAACAGCTCATGATATGTCCCTAAATATTTTCTGAACATGTCAACTCCTGAAATAACTAAAGAACACACTTGGTTTTGAAAGAGGAAATATTAATAGAATAAGTTTATATACCAGCTCTCTAGTGCAGCTAGAATTAAGGATGGGATTTTCAAAGGGGCCTTATTTAAACTCTCAAATCCCAATGAAATTCAATGAGTTGGGTGCCTTATCTGCTTTGAAAATTCCAGCCTTATTAGCCACCATAATTTCCATTACACTAAAGCTGGTCGGGAATGTTTCAATAAAACAGTGTTGCACCAGAAAATGGTGACGCATCAAAGCCAGAACTTTTTGCAGCAGTTTTGACTACATTTTCATCAGAAGAGGTATCTCACATCTAGGATGGAATTTCTTGTCAAACCCAGAGAATAGAGGCCATACCCCAGAATAGCCAATAATTTGGTGGTGGTCCAATAATTACCTAGAATGGGGGCAAATAGAAAAGCGACTTGAACCGGGGTGGCTCACATCTGAGGTGAGTGGCCTAACCACTAGTGAACTATTTTGGTGGAGTTCATCTTGATTTGGAACAGGAAAGTTTTTGAAGTCTCAAAATTATTTCCAGGATGGAAAACCTTTTCCAGCCATGCATGATGCTATCCATTTCTTTTTTGAGGCATGAAGACCTCCACTAATTAAAATTCTCTCTGGGCTGAAGTTTCACACAGAGAGCATTTCAGCACAAAAGTCAGCACTAATTATTTACCGAGGTGAGGATTTGCTTACTAATAGAAACAAAAATGGGCACAATACATTTTCAGATTCTTTTAAAGCTCTTCTGTTGCAAATATCAGATCAGTATGTTCATAATGGAATGCGGCATGAGGCTATACGTTGTGAATTAATTGCTCTTGATGCTTAATAGAATAAATAAAGCAACATTAGACATTTCAGTTACTGCACATGAATGCTTTATAAATAAGAATTTGGGATCAATTTCTACTCTGGATTTACAATTGAATTCTATCAAATTCAAGAGAGTAGCACAGATGGCAAGTCGGTGCAGAAATTGGTCCTTGATGTGAACCTATGCAACATAATATGAATGGCTGCAACTGAATTCTCTTAGTGGAGCTAGAGAGCTCGTTACTGTACTTGGGAATAATGTGTTTGGAGCTCTGTAGACAAAGGATAATCTTGAGATTGAGGCGCAGTCTTTGGACTCAGCAGAAGGGGATTCAGTATCTGCTTCTACTAAGAATTCTCGATGTGACCTTTGGAAAATCAGTTACTTTCTCTTGGCCTCAGTTCCCCTTGAGCAAAACGGGGATGATAATAAGTGTGTGTACCCCAGGAAGCTCATTAGCAGCTTTCCTATGAATTTGGCCTGGAGGACTCTCAGATATTGTGGTGACGGGTAGCAGGACAAAACCCTAAAATAGATCAGGGATCAGTCGATAAATAGAGGAGACAGACAAGTTGGAAATGATAAAGAGAGCACCAAGTACACTGAAGCCCTAATCTATCAAAGTGACTTCACCTGGGGAAGTGTCTCAAACAGTGCATTCAGCGCTAAGAGCCAGATTTTCAGAAGAGCACAGTATGCTGGGTGATGAACTCCTGAAAGTCTGGCTGTAAATGTCACAAAGGATGATGCTGGATGCTGAACCCTTTGGAAAATCGGGCCCTTATTTTGGTGCTGTGACACCCTGTACTGCATGTGCCCCACTTTTGTAAGTGACACTGTTCTACTTCTTTACTATACTTTTATACTACACTTTTATAATATATTTTGTACAAAGTATGCCTTGTGCGGTATCATTGGAAAACTCATAGTTGCCTGAATGTTATCATCCTGTTAAAATATGTGTGTAACGTCACTTCACGTAAAATTATGAGATTTTGCTATAGGATTGTTACTGAAATATGTTATAGTTCTAGGTAACAGCCACAAACCATTTCCTCAGAGACAAAGGCACTCCAGCAAGGTGCTAAAAAGCCAACACCTATTTAACTGTCCATCCACCAGCAGGGAGGATGATATTAAACAAAGGATTTACATTTCATCCCAGAAACTCTTCAAACCTCACATACACAGGGGACTGTTTATCTGCACCCCAGTGAAGGAAATCCTCAAAGAAAGGAGGAGGGTCTAAAAATAAGACCATGAACTTCACCTTACCTTTCTCCTCCTTCCATCTCTCTACTCATGACAACCACGACTCTTAAAGAATTGAACAAAAAGGGGATTGGTCCCAGGCTGGCAAAGAACATGGCCTGTGAAATTTTACTACAGCTCATGGTGAGACAAACCCTTTGTTTTTAAGCCTATTAGCCTTGTTAAAATTTAGGAATTAGCTTGAATGTTTTCCTTTTATTTCTTTTGAAACCAATTCCGTCTTCTATCTCATCGCTTGTAACCACTTACAATTTCTCTCTCTCTAATGAATTTTTGTTTTATTGTTTAAACCAGTGTGTTTGATTGAAGTGTTTGGGAACCTCTACCTGAGATAACAAAGGTTGGTACATAATCATTCCCTGTGTTGGAAGGATGAGCTATCTTTGAGCTTACACTATCCAAGAGAACAGTATAAAATGCACAAGTCTGGAGAGCGAGGCTGGGATTGGGGCAATGCAGGGGTCACCCTGTATGTAATTCATGGATGGCTGGACAGAGCATTAACGTACTCAGCTAGATGCGACTTTCCATGCTGTTGGCTGTAAGCAAGCAGAGCATGGAGGGGTTGCTGTTCACCAGCAAAGCAGTGTAAGACACCTTGGGCTGGAAAGCTATGGAGACACAGCAGTCCAAACTGCACCCTGGGGAATGTCACAGGTGCCTCAATGGGCCCTGAGCCTTTCTGAAAATCTGGTTCCAGCTGGGGGTGCTGAATACTTAAAAAAATCTGACTCTTGGCATATAAATCATAAGAACTGTATAATTCACTGTCCTGAGTGAAACAAAAAGATGGCAAATAACGTATATACTACAGTTTAACAAAAATCTACATGGCCACGGAGTACTGCTGTACTATATACTATTAAAGCAACAGCAATAAATGTAAACTTCATTTCAGTAGGCTCTCTCTAACTGGATTGCAGTGAGATTTGTCCTGTTTGAGGTTCATAGCACACAAGTAAGGCAAATGCAATGTAAAATTCTATCCAGCCTGAATTCACGCCATACAAGTGTCCTATATTAAATAATAATAATAAAAAACCCAGCATAATAGCAGTGCAGAGTGCAGCCAGTTATAATGCACAGCTGACAGAGTGGGTGAGATAATATCTTTTATTGGACCAGTTTCTGTTGGTGAAAGAAAGAAGCTTTCATGTTATGTGGACCTCAAAACTGGAGGGGGGAGCGGTTACTTTATGAATTTGCCAGTTAGATTTTAAAGCTGAAATCTATCAAACTAGGTTTACCGATATATAATAGAATCCAATAGGATAAGGAACGTTAGCTTACTAGCTTAAAACTGGGCTCTTTTCAGGACAACATTTAACTTGAACAATATTTCTCAAATCGGGATACTTGCTTCGTCAAAAGGTTCTTTCACCAATAAAAGTTGGCCTAATGAAAGATATTATCTCACCCCTCTTGATTCTCTAATATCCTGGGACCAACATGGCTACAACAACACTGCAAACAATAATGCTCACCTGGAAGAAGAGTATGGATAACAGAAGGAGTAGTTAAACTATGGAGGAGCTCCAATCATCGTCAAAAGGGTACCATTACGTTCCAGAATTATAAGGCTGTATTTCACTCTGTTGTTAGTGGACTGATCACCCATTGATACACTCTTTCATCTTTGAGTGTAAGCATAATTGTAGAATTGTGTAAACAGTAACTGCATGACTTTTTGCTTAACTAGCCATTCTTCTTTTGAATAAAGTTTGGTTTTATCATTCAAAGTGTCACCTAAAGGTTGCCTAAATACATTTTCTGTAACTGACCTAGAGGCTCAAAGCTAAGATGGGTTTTCTTGCACCCTTATCTTTAACAACTTAATGTTAATTGAGAATATTTCAACTGTGGTAAAGTCAGGCCAGATGGTACAAAAGGGTATACCAGGATCAGTATGTGAGCCCAAGAATGCTAAAGGCCTTTTTCCCTGCAGGCAGAGGAGAGGTTACAGCAGGTCAATTAGAGACACTTAGACCCAATTAAGGGCTATTCCAGGTGTACTTAAACCCTGCCTTCCCTAAAGGACAGGGGCAGGGGGAAGACAAAGGAGAAGGAGAGAAAGGAGTTGCCAAAAGGTTTGTGGCTGGAGGAGAGACACCCCCAGACCAGGAGAAAGTGCTTCTCTTCAGTCAGAGAAGCAGAGAGAAGAAAAGCCCCAGCCCCAAACTGCAGGAAGGAGAGGTGTCTCTGACCCTCCAGGGCTTTACCACCACCTCTACATCCCTGAGAAGGAGCAATAGAAAGGTACCTCCTGGGGTGCTAGGGCATATACACAGACTGGGACTACCTGCCCCTCCGTCGCAGGGTTGAAAGACACTCCCCAGGCCTGAAATAAGGCCTGCACCAAATGCTCCGCAAGAGAAGTGCTGAGGGGAAGAGCCAAAGGACTTGTCCAGGTTGGGGCAGAGTTACCCACAGGCCCCACTGCCAAAGGAGACTGTTGCCAATAGGCGAGACCAAAGAGGGGTTGCCGTACCACACAACATAAAGGTTAAAAAGGGTTACAATGGGTTGGACCACACAAAAACATAACAACAGAAGAAATATGTAGAAGTGGTGCCAAAAGCTTTACAAAAGCAACTCAGCTTTCTGATATGAAGAGATAACTAATTACCTGATAGCCCAATGCTGATGTCCAGCAAAATCACGGCAATGAAGATAAATCCTCAGGCTTTCTGGCATCCGTCTTGAAAGAAATTTGCATAACACCGGAACACAAGTGGAAAACCATTCCATGACACCAAATTGCAGCACTGAAAGGAAGCAAAAACCAAACTAAAACTGGATCCAAGAACAGAACCCAGGGGGTGCAGAAATTAACAGCTGAAGAAACTGATGTGAAGCGGGTGGAATGATCAGACGTGGATGAGAGCTGAAGAAGTCATACTAAAGGAATATTGTATGCCTGATGTCAAGGCAGGAATGAAAGTGCACCAGGGGACAGAGCTTCGTTTGTCAGATGATACCGAATTGAGTCATTTTGTAGACATGTTTAGAATCAGTTTTGATTGTGACAATGAGAATTGCATTTCTTGCATCTTTTTGCTCTTGAGAGCGATGTATGAGGGGGAGGGGAGGACTCACTCCTCCTCTGTTGTTTAAAGTGGCAGCAAAGGGGTCAGACAGCGTGACCCCTTTGCAAATTTGCTCCAGTACAAATGAATCCCACCCAGTGCAAAGATGGCTCTATTGGTCATCCTCTCCCCTTCCCCACGAGATCTGGTTCAGGGAACATTTCCAGGCAGACCTGCACTTCAGCTGTTCCTCAATCCAGCAAGGTCCATGGCAGTGGAAAGCGCCATTAGAGCTGCCTCAGGGCTTCACTAGTTTGTGCCCTGGCCTCCAGCAATAGCAGCATGTGGGATGCCCAAGAAGCTTCCTCTGTTGGTATTGGGCCCATAATCTTGATTTCAGGCCCTATTGCCACTGCTAACTCTTCCCTGACGCCTGCAGTACTCAGACAGGTAAGTTAGCTCTACTTACCATTCCTCTGCATGCTGTAGAACAGCTCTCAAGATGGGCAGAGCAGGTGGTGGCTGGCTGGGAGCACATAGCAGCAGGACTCCTCCGGAAGAATAAGCGCCCCCACATTGATTGGCACGTGGCTCCATGCGGTCCCACAGATCTGAGTGGATCGCAGGGGCTCTGATGATTTGGGCTGCTGTGGGAGTGGGAAGGGGACTCCTGTTTCACTGATCATGGATGCACATGGTTTTCTGTCCCCTCTGTGGGAGCAGCTGATGCAGAGGACATTTCTGGGTGCTGTGTCAAATTGGAATGAGGACGTAATTTTGGATTCCTGCGTCTCACTGAGCTGATTACTTGGGCAGAGTCTTCCAGTTCAGCTATACTATTTTTTTTAAGGAAGTTGCTACTTTCACTTGACTTTGACCATCACTCATGTCATTTCTATTTATGGCTTCGTTTTCTCAAGGACATGGTTCCTGTATCTCAAACTCCGGTGTCATTTATTGCTTTCAGACCCTGTATGCAAGTCCTGACAGTGATCACCATTCACTGACAATCTCAAAGAGAGGATACTGGACCATGTCCTTTTCATCTTGTAAGACAAATACTTGCAGTTAAAACTCAGCATTAAAATTCAGACAGAGGGACTATCTAAAAAATGTATAAAATAGCCTCTAAATTTGCTGAGTGCAAAAAGCATGCCTGATTTTAGCCATAATTGTAAATAAATGAATTAGCTTTGCAAAATCACCCTCTCATTCTCTTTTCCTTTGAAATTGATAAGACTGTCTTGCAAAAGACAGTTAAAGGCATGCCCATATGATATCACATCTAGAGCTTTCTGCTTTGTTAACTGTAAATCTAGGTTTTTCACCAAAATTTGATGAGGATTAAGATCTGAGGCTGCCTATAAGCTCCATACTGTGTCAGAAATCAGTTCCAAAGGGTCTTCATACTTTGGGACTAGATTTTCAAAGCGCTCAGTCCCCATTCGTACCTCCCACTGAGAATAATGGGAGTTGCTGGAGGCTGAATCCTATTCAAAATCTGCTTAGGTGTCCAAAAGGGAGCTAAAGACTTTTGAAAACTTGGTCTGTTTATTCATCAAGTTCAACTATCAGTTCATTCAGTTCTGGTAGGTGTCTACAGTTTGTATTATTATCAAAGAAATTCTATGTATAAAGTACAAATGGCATCTGCCACAGCTTATAGATCCTGTCCCTATGAAGTGTTGATCTTCTACCGGTAGATCCTAATTATTTCTAGAGAGATGCTGAGCACCCAAAGGCGATAGAGATGCTCAGCTTCTAGAAGGATAAAGGACAAAGAGATAGATCTATCATCACTGAAGTTGGCAGAAGTTTTGCCAATGGCTTGATTGGGAGCAGATTGAGTCTCCCATGACTCGAATCATGTCTCCATATTTTGATGCTCATCTCAATATCGCCATGCACATAGCATCAGGGGTACTCAGATTGATCACAGTTGACTAGCTCCCAGTCCTATTGCACAGCCAGCTTCCACTGATTAGAAGAGCTGCCCAGACCTCTTGCTTTCTAAACCATGTCAATGCAAACATGAGGATCCCATTGCAGGACGAGCTATAGAGACAAGATTAAAATCCCCAATGCTCTATGGAATGGCATCAAGACCCTGACACTCAACTTCGACACTGAGGCTCAGTGGAGAGCCGCATGGAGTGTTTCAACCACTCGAAACAAACAGCTTTTCATGGATAAGGAATCATCTGGTTTTGATTTAGGGCGGTAAGCCTGGTGCAGATTGAATCGCATCAGGACATCTCATGGGGGATGTGGAGAAACCCTCATTAAATGGAAAATGAGACAAACAACTGTGTGTGGCTGTGGTCACCAGTCACAAACAATGGAGCACATCATATCTGAGTGTCCTCTTATTTTTTCACCAGGGCCTGAGGGACATTCACCATCTCACTGCAGCAGCAATGTGCCGGCTGGCTATCAAATCTCAATATACATTTGTAATTGTTGCTACCTACCAAAGCAGACTCCTCCAAATTTACATCTTTGAACCCAGCTTCTCCAAACCCTTACTCACTTAAGCAGACAGTAATAATGTGAGGAACCTCATTGAGCTATATTATAATCTCAACTTCCCCAGTGCAAATAAAGAGCAGGTCCATTGACTCAGATACAGTTATGCCAGTGTAACTGAGAATGGAATCTGACCCTACTGATTTTGGTGCATCTACTCTTGTGTATAAGGACAACTGGCACAAGAAAGGTTGAAGGATCAACCTTTGATGTTCCATATCCCATATTGTTTGCTCATAGATAGAAGTCCTGGTTGTTAATGGAAGCCCCAACTGAGTTCTGTGCCTACTGTGCTAGACCCCATACATACTGTGACAGGGTCAGACTGGATGACTACTGGGGAGGGCTAGAAGGCCAATATGTCAGCCCCAGGCTCAGCAATTCCCTTTTCCCCTGGTAGCTGAGCAGGGGTTACTCCCAGTTAATTAACACACCTGGAGCCAATCAAGGCCTCGCCCAGGACTTGTTAAAAAGCCTTCCCTCCAGAGAAAGGGTGTGGCTGGAGTTGTGGGAGCAGGTGAGATGCTGTCAAAAGTGAGCAGGTTTAGGAGAAGGAGCAGAACGCTGGCAGGAGAGAACTCTGCAGGTACAAAGACTGGGGGAGGGAAAAATCTTGCCTGAAGAGACCAAAGGACCTTTATTAGGCCTGGAGGCCTGAGGGAAAAGACCCTACCAGAAGGGAAAGTTTGAACTGGAGATTTGGTTTGGGCACTACCACACCCAGTGGAGCTGTCAGAGGCCAAGAACCTTCCCTGGCAAAGAGGACAGGAGGGGCCCCTGTCTGAGCAGGGTATCGACATTAAGTCAAGAGGCATGGGGAAATATTCCAGGGAAGCCAGTAGCTTTCCTGAAGCCACAGTGCAAGGCTGCTGCTTGTAGGATCCCTGGTTTGGGGCCTGTAGTCAATGGTGGGACCATGCCTCCACCAGCTATTTATTGGAGGGGTAAGAACCCCACCAAAGAGGCAAGGGCCTGAGAGAACCAAAGGCAGCACTGGGAGTGAGCAGGGAGCAGCCATTTTAGAGTGGCAACATTACCCTCGCCCAGCACTAGAGGGTAGGAGAAACACTGACTGGTGAAGCAAGCAATTGCCTGACCTACTACTAGAAGGAAGCACTGGACCCACTGAGGTAGAGGAAGATCTTTGTCACAATACACGTATTAAGAGACAGTTCTTACCCTGGGGACCTTACAGTATAAACACTTAGGCTTTATTTGCATAAAGGATAAGAATAAAAAAACTATCTCCCATATGAGAGATGGGAAACTGAGGGACAGAGAGATTAAAGCCCAGATTATCAATGGTATTTAAGTGCCTAACTCTCTTTGAAATCATTGGGAGTTAGGAACTTAAAGACTTTTGAGGATCTGGGCCTAAGTGACTTGCTGAAGTTCACACAGGAAAATTGTGATTTAGCTAGAAAGTGAACCCAATGTACCTGTTTCATACACTCCAGTGCTATAACAACAAGACACCTCTTGCTCAGATCTTCATTATGGTATGTAGATGATCTGCATTTTTTCTCTTTAATCCACAATAACATTTTTCAGTAACAGTTTTTGAGCACACACATGCTCAACAAATGATATTAAAGGAATTATTTGGCAGAGGATCTTGGCTTTAAAGCACGACTTACATATGTATTTATGTACATCATTCTTTCTCAACAGCCGCAAACAAACAGAAAGACATAAAATGGAAACAGCAGGCCTGATTTAAAGACTTTAAAAAAACATTAAAAATAATACTACTACTAAACACTTAATATGATGAAGGTTGACAAGAAGATAGCACACACAGAAATATCTGAATCTAATCCAAAGGCAGCTCTTTGGGGGGAAAAATATTGCTTGTTTTAAGAATGGCAATGAATGATTTTGACAAGAAACAACACAGAGAAGCAACTCAGTGTAATTTAAAGGCACCGCTCTGGAAGTAAATCACCTACCTTGAAGCCACAGTAGATATTTGGCCCTAAGCTATGACAGAAGAGGATGTATGTCACTACCCTGGTGAAAAGTATCACATACCCTTCTGAGCACCTAATTTTCAAACAAATAGTTTCTCAAAGCCACAGCCACCAACGAAATTATCTTCTCCTGAATTACTGTGGGTTTCCTCTCCGAAATAATGGTGTAGCTCCTCTTGAACTTTTCAGGGCCACAACTCTGAACAGAAGTGACTACAGTTCTCTGTCCCAGTATAAATTTCCTAGAAACACAGGTTTTCAAAGCAAACACTCTGCAGGTTTATTACAGATCTGTCAGAACCCCAGTGCCTAATATAAATGATCCCCCTGTTTATAAGAACTACAGCTTGTTGTATCAAAGAAAGAAAATATATAGTCTTTTAAGAATCTGTTTTCTTTCTCTTCTGCCCATGTTGGTACTCTGTTAAATCATGATAAAAAAATCCAAGCACCAGCACTTTACTGTGCTCCCCCCTTTATTTATTTTGCTTACTGCCAGTTTCTTCTGCGTAGCATGGGAAATGCCTCTGCTTTATAAATAACCTCAGAAAATAACATCAATCCATACTTTGTGGCATGGAAAGGGATTGGAGGTTGCAGAAAAATGAACGGCATGTTCACAATGGTGTAAGCAGGATCAATATACACACCCAAAGCCTTATTACAGAGTCTGTAACTCTAAGCCAACATTTTCAAAACTTGGATGCCCAAAGTTAGCTTGACCTTGAATGAGACTTATACTCTTGTCTCCTTTAGGTGCATCTGAAAATCTTCCCATTGACATCAGTGGCAGCTGCTGGACACTCAGCATTTGTTAACATCAAGCCATGTATTTAGTACCCTGGAGCTTGTTTTAGCAGCCTAATTTAGGAGACTCATTTTGAAAAGATTGGCCCAACTTTGCAAGGTAAAATCAGCTCACTGGTAGTCTTAACTTACGGATAAAGAATGACCTTAAAAAAATTAACATTTACTCATGTGATGGGCTCGCCAGGGTACAACCTGAAACTGTGGGACTGCTGTGCCACCTTAGCTTTACAGCCAGGATTCTCTCTTATGATGTTTTGCCAATGACAAGCAACAAACCCATCCAGGCACCGTGATCACTCAGCCACCAGCTTACAGAAAAGGATCTGGGGGTTACGGTGGATAAGAAGCTGGATATGAGCAGTGTGCCCTGGTTGCCAAGAAGGCTAATGGCATATTGGGCTGCATTAGTAGGAGCATTGCCAGCAGATCGCGGGAAGTGATTATTCCCCTCTATTCGGCATTGGTGAGGCCGCATTTGGAGTATTGTGTCCAGTTTTGGGCCCCCCCACTACAAAAAGGATGTGGAAAAGTTGGAGAGAGTCCAGCAGAGAGCAACAGAAATGATTAGGGGATTGAAGCACAAGACTTATGAGGAGAGACTGAAGAAACTAGGCCTGTTTAGTCTGCAGAAGAGAAGAATGAGGGGGGATTTGATAGCAGCCTTTAACTACCTGAAAGGGGGTTCCAGGGAGGATGGAGCTAGGCTGTTCTCAGTGGTGGCAGATGACAGAACAAGGAGCAACGGTCTCAAGTTGCAGTGGGGGAGGTCTAGGTTGGACATTAGGAAAGATTTTCACTAGGAGGGTGGTGAAGCATTGGAATGGGTTACCTAGGGAGGTGGTGGCATCTCCATCTTTGGAGGTTTTTAAGTTGCGGCTTGACAAAACCCGCACTGGGATGATTTAGCTGAGGTTAGTCCTGCTTTGAGAAGGGGGTTGGACTAGATGACCTCCTGAGGTCCATTGCAACTCTAATATTCTATGATTCTATGATCCTATGCAGAAGCGCACCCAGCTAAGTTTCATGAAGGCTTTCCAAGCCCCTCAAGAACCATACACAGGAAAACACCAGCAAATCTCCCAATCCCCCTGTTTTATACCCCAGATATATACTGACTTAGACTGCTCATGACCTTCTCTTGAAGAGTGCAAGTTTATTAATTAGTTCACTACTTTGTCAAAGGAAAGTGGGCATGTATCAGCTTTTTTAACCTGAGGTTTCCCAAGTACTGTAAAAAACTCACTGGTAAGTATAAAACATTAAAATAAATGTATTAACTACAGACAGATTTTTAGTGATATAAGTGGTAGGCCTAAAGGTCAAAGATAGTTACCAAAAAAAAAGAAAACGAGCATCCAGTCTAAATCCTAACCCTTACTAGAGCAATCCCTGTTTGAATCAAGCAGGTTTTCTCCCCTCACTGGATGTTGCAGGCAGATTACAGTCTTTAATACAAATGCTGATTTTCTTTCTCAGCCTGGGACTCAATCTTCTCAGTTCAAGTCTTTGTCTTCTCAGCCTTTATGTTGCCTTCAGTGTAGCCTGGGCGGAGTAGAGAGGTAATTGTACAATGTCACTGTCCCTTATTTTATACCCTCAGTCCATGTGCCTGGAAAATACTAGCCTATACATGTTTTGGTGTGTTCAATCAATCTCCCTGGTGTGGTCTTATGTAACTGAGTCACAGATTTGAGAAACTGCCATTGTGTGGCGCTTGCACAACTCTCTTACAGAATTGTAAATCCCTTGTTAACTCCCCACTGATTAATGGTCACTTAACACCCCCCTGGCTATGGATCACCTCCCTTGTTCTAATTGGAGAACTAGCAGCAGGCAACTCCCAAACTCACATCTTTCCATAACAATCACACAGCAAAATCTGATAACTTTGTACACAATACCAATATACATATTTTGAGAGAACAGTGGGTTTCAGTAGATAATGATCTTTCAAATGATATCTTACATGGCATGCTTTGTATTAAATATCACAACCATATATGAATGATGAAGTATGATGAATGATGATAAGTATATGGAGGGGATGTTATGATGTGATAGTTTAATTTGAGCAATTGATTTTGGATTATCGGCAGATAAGTCTGCTCAATGGTCTGTGGGAATGCTGGATGGGATGGGAACTGAGTTACTGCAGAGAAATCTTTTTTGGGTGCTGGCTGGTGAGTCTTGCCCACGTGCTCAGGGTTTAGCTGATCGCCATATTTGGGGTCGGGAAGGAATTTTCCTCCGGGGCAGATTGGCAGGGGCCACGGAGGTTTTTCGCCTTCCTCTGCAGCATGGTGCAAGGGTCGCTTGCTGGTGGATTCCCTGCAGCTTAAGGTCTTCAAATCTCATTTTTGAGGATTTCAATAACTCAGTCATGGGTTCGGGGTTGTTATAAATGTGTATGGGTAGGGTTTTGTGGCCTGCCTTGTGCGGGAGGTCAGACTAGATGATCATATTGGTCCCTTCTGACCTATGAGTCTATGAGTCTATAATATGGGGATTACAGGGCACTACTTTGAGGTACAGTGTGTCACAATTTACCACACCGAGCCAAGCAGAAGGTATGTAAATGGCTGTGATACCTCAGATAACACAATGTAGTAATGGTAAAGGATGACTTTTGAAATGGAGATCTCTGTAACCAGAACTTTGCAGATAGATAAATCTGCTGCTTGTGGAGGTCAGATCTGGGCTCTATCCCTACAAACACTTACACTTGGGAGTAACTGTGCATGAAGTCATTCATGTGAATAAGTATTTGCATGATCTGAGCCTGTTTTATTTATGACTTTCATTCATTTGCAACTAGAGTCCTCCACTGAGATCGGGGCCCCATTGTGCTAGGCATTGTACAAACACAGCAAAAGGTAGCCCCAGTCCCAAAGTGCTTACAGCATTTAAACACAGACAAAAGGTAAGATGGGAAACAAGGCACGAAGACTTGCCCAAGGTCATACAGCAAGTCAGTGACAGAGCTGGAAATGGAATCACAGTATCTTGAGTTCCTGGTGCAGTGACTTATTCACTGGGTCATGCTGCCTTAGTATTTGTTGAGCACTTTCTGGAATATCTGCAGGATGTAAGTAAGGTTTTTTTGGTTTTTTTTAACATCATGAATTTATTTCTTCCTTCCCACTTTCCAATGGCCTAAATCCAAGGCAGCATGGCCTAGTGATTAAAGCACTGGGCTGGGATTCAGGTTCTATTCTAGGCTGTCGCTGGTCTTCTAGGTGACTTTGGGCAAGTCACTTCCCTGTTTTGTGCCTCCATTTCCCAATCTGTAAATAGGGATAATGATGCTGACCTCCTCGTAAAGCACGTCGAGATCTACAGAATTGAGGAATGCTATGTAAGAGTTGGGTATTCTCATTATTAATAAACATTCACAATTTCTTGCATTCATAGATAGGAACTATCGAGTTAGAAACAGAGTTCAGAATGTTCTTTAGTTCATATCTCCAGTTCTGTAATATTTGTGTTGTGATATGCAACCTACCGCAGTGAAAATGACTTGCCTAAGGTCTTATAAGAGGTTACTGGCAGAGCTGGGGTCAGAGCTCAAGTCTTGACTTGCAGTCCTTTGCTCTTTGCACTAGACCAATGTGTCTCAATCTGTAGATCATGACAAGTGATGGGTGAAAATTTTCAACCAACACCTTTCCTAAGCAAAAAACACGGAGAGAAACATGTTGTGAATTTTGGTCAATTTTGCCTCATTGTTTTGGTTGAAAAAAATTCCAAAAAAGTCAAAATGCTTTGTTTCAAGATTTTCATTTAAAAATGTTTGGTGCTTTCAATTTGAAACACCTTTTCATTAAGAAATTCTCTTTCATTTTGTTTTTATTAAAGCTAAAGAATGCTCAAAATGAAATGTTTCGTCTTGCATCAAATGAAATGTTTTGGTGGACGCAAAAAAAAGGTATATATACACACACACACAGACACTGCAGTTCACCCCAATTTTTTTTAATTGTTTTCTGGGCAACCTAAAATTATTAATATTTGTTTTATTAGTCAAAATTGCCACAAGCCGGAAAATCAGTTATTTGCCCAGTACTAGTAACAACCCCTAGAGGGATCACAAAATGCAACCAGTAAGGTCACTTGTTAGCCATTAAAACTTTTATTGGAATCTGAAGCAAAATATATCTTGCTTGCCCCCCTCCCCACTTTTACCCTTCAAGGTCAAGTGTTCTTTTTCAACTGCTCAAAACAAAAAATTAAATTGTGTAGACTTAACATTATTGATACTTTTTTTATCCTTTTCTAATAAATATAAAGGGTCATGAAAGTTTTTCCACTTTGATTAAGGGGTCGCCAAGCTGAAAAGATTGGCAACAACTGACCTAGACCACACTGCCTCCCAAAGTGACAAGAGGAAGTGCAAAGTGATGAGAAAGTAGAACAAGAAGGAATGGAGCCACCAAGATTTGGTTTCTCCATTTCTGTAGGTGAAGAAAACATGCTGGAAAATATCCCCCCACACAGACACATGCACAACCGCAGCCTCCCCCCCCCACACATCTCAAGAAGGAAGAAAGGCAAGATATTGCATTAAACAGGCATTCAGAGAATCAAAAAAACAATTCTGGCCTGACAATCTGACCTTTAAATGCAGTGTTTGCCCTGCGATGTTACATCAGTGTATACGGTGACACTGATTCAAGGTGAGGCAATGTCATGACAAAGACCTTACAATGAAATGGCAGGGTGTCATGCTGTGACTGTGTTGTGGCTTGTTGTGACTGCGTTTGATGTCAAATATAAGTGCTTCAGGGATTCTGAGTAATCATTTATGCCTAGTGACCTTCTACACAAGTGTCCTCAAGCGAACAGCTCCATCTCTTTGAGGCCGAAACCGAGATTCCTTCCCCATGTCATGATCTTGAAAACACCATCCTCCTCATGGTCAGGGTTGTGCCGTAGAAACAGTAGCTGAATGTGTGTTTGTTTTGTGCAAGGATCCTAAGTACTGTTAGTGGCTAAGCCTCAAAGGAGGCTGTGAATGGCTGAATACAGGCATTGATGAGGAGAAATGTAAAGTAGGACTTAAAGCTAAGAACATTTATTTTATATCGTTAAAATAATTGCTCCTAACCTACATGCACATTAAAATCAAACAGGCAAGAATCCATTTGATAGGGTTATATGCCAGGTTACTTATGCACAGCTCTGGCTATTATGTCTCTAATATTAATATTGTTGCCCAGCCTTCTGTTTGGTGTGAAATAATTGTAATCCATCCTACCTGATTTTATTTCTTCATCGTTTGTTCTAGAATAAATGGCCACAACCAGCCATCGGACCCTAAAAAAAAGTGGATGAGAGATGTAGGGGTCTTAGCTCTCTTTGAAGAGAAGTGTTCAGAATATTCATAATTGGATATTTGTGAATGAAGGAGACAACACAGCACTGTAAGAAGTTATACATGAGAAATATGACAAATATAACAAGTGTCTTAGCCAGTACACTCCTGCACATTGCTTCAGAAAGGACCATTAAAAAAAAAGTCAAAAAGATTTAAAGTTAGAAATGGGTTCAAATTAAAACTTCAGAGCTGGATCCAAAATTCTTACCTTAATAACAGCCAGAATCTAATCCCTCAATCTACATTCAAACCTCCCACAATTTCAGTGGATTTGGATTAGGACTAAAACAAGGAAAAGTTCGGTTCTGGACCTAGGGTTTGAATCCAGGGATTTGTTTCTCATAGTTCTCAAAATAGAAATAAAAACTCTGTACTGATTTGAGATAGTTCAATAGAAATAACAACATTTTTCTTTCTTTCTTTCCTCTTTTTTAAACTTTATTTGACAACTTCCTTATTAGAAAGGGAGAAAATTTCACTCTTCTGTAACACTTAGTTAACACCACTTAATGTAATCATTGGGCACTAGACCAATGCATCCCCATTAAGTCAGAATTGATGTTAGTACTCTTGAAATTTAGCTGTAGTTTTCAACAGCCAAGCTTCACTCCAGGAAAGAATGACTATTCAGATGGCTTCTCATGGTCTTATCAATACTCTAAAAGCCTTTTATGTCTGTCACGTGCTTTGGATCACCTTGTGTGAGGCTTCTCCAGGACCTGGAAATTCAAGAGCTCTACTGTTTAACAGCTAGGCCTTCCCTTCTACTAACAGCAGCAGCAAAACACCATTACTCCAGACTTAACACAAGACACACACACATTTAAGATAGTGGATAGAGAAATACCTGGGCCCAGATGTTAAAAAAAAAAAGAAATCCAGCAATTCAGCACCCAACTTCCCTATCTAGCTGAGCTCTTAGGCCTGCATATATCTAACCTTCTCTCCTCTCTTTAATGTGCTGAAAACAAATTGTAAATTATGTCAGGCTGCAAATTCACAATTCTTCATGAATTTACAACTTGAATGGCCTGTTCACACTAGTATAAAAGGTGCTGAATTTTTAAGAGTGTTAGCGAACATACTTTAACATATTTTAAAATCTTAGTGCAGACATGTTACCTGACTCCCTAAGTGGAAAAATCCACACCCTGGAGTGATGTAGCTCTGCCGACTTAACCCCCGAGGAGATGCACATAGGTCAATGGAAGAATGCCTCCATCTAACTAGGGCCTTAGGTCGGTACAACTACATCACTCTGGTGCGAAAAATCCACACTTCAGTTATCACTGAACTTATCAGTTAAAATGACCTAATTCGGGGTGTAGATAGTGCTAGGATGACAGGAATTGTCTATCATTGAACTAGCTACCACCACTCAGGGAGGTGAAGTATCTGTGCTGACAGAAGAAGCCATTCCATTGGTAGAGGTAGCATCTTCACTGAAGTGCTACAGTGGGGCACCTGCAGCATTGCAGTTTTTTAAGTCTAGACAAGTCCTAGCTATCATCACTTGGGGAGGTGGTATTCCTCCAACCGCTGGAAAAACCTCTTCCATAGATATAGGCTGCGTATCACACACTACCTATGCTAGTACAGTCCCATAGAGCAGGAATGGCTGCAGATTCATTTTGACCAGATAATGTACTCAAATACATTTCCTGTCTACACTAAAGATTTCAAAGCATGTTTGTTAAAACGTATAAGCTTGCACTTTTATATCCTACTATGGACAGGTCTAAAGAAATTCTCAAGGGTTTCAAGCTCTAGAGAGCGAGATTTTCAAAAGCATATAAGTGATTTAGGAAGGCAAGTTCCAGTGACTTTCAATAGGAATTTTGTTTCTAAATCTCTTAGGTAATTTAGAAAATCTCCCCTTTGAGCTCTGTTGGTGAGTGGTGATTCCTGGCTAATGGATTATTTTTTCCAGCATGCTCATTAAAGATAGCCATTTGGGAATCAAAATTAAACAAGCTGCAATAGCAGTAATAGCAATCTCTCAGATCAGGGCCAACCCTAGACCAAATGGGCCCCCTCCCATTTGTTAAACTTTTGTATATCTTACTTTTTAATGACATTTGTAACCCATTTCAAGACTTTGATGCACAGTTGGCATGCGTGATGTATCCCTGTCATATAATACAATACATTTGCATGCTAGGATCTGTAAATCTGTATTTAATAACAAAAACAGCACCCTTAGCCTGATTCCCCCTCCAAATCCAGTGCCCCAGACAGTCACCTGCCCCTAAAATCTGGTCCTGTCTCAGATATCTTCATATTTGTCTTCATAGACATAAAAATTCACTAGGGGCTTCATTGAAACCCTACTAATATGACTTGGAAGTCTTCCATTACTCCCATTGATTTCTGTGGACTTTGGATCAAAACAAACCCTTAGTGGGTCTAAGGGCACAATGAAATCCCTCTCTCCACAAAGGGCACAGATCCACCTGTAGATGCATTACTTGTCAGTCATTTTAGAGAAAAGCATTTTCCGTGCAGGTCATCTATGATAACGAGGCTGGAATTTTCAGAGCCACAGGTATTTAGTAAACAGTCGCATTTGTGCTATCATGCATGAACCACATTTATGCTTTTTACTTCTGCTGGGTAATTGGCTCTAAAATATGTCATTAAAAAGGAGAGAAAATCCATGTACAGCATCAACCGATCATTTTGTTGTTTTAATAACAAATTAAATTTTGAAATATATAAGATATTTCCCTGCTCCAGGCAGTGTTTATTTTTCTTTTCAGATAAACCACTATTTTGCACATTGCTTTTACTGCCTCCAAGACACAGCGGATAACACTGAAGACATTTAATTAATATGTACCACAGCATGACCTCAATGGCTAGAACATCCACCCTAAAGGAACAGAGCTGTAGGAGGTAATTAGAGCACTCCATGACATTTATTACTAATGCTCTTCCAGTGACATTTGCTGTTGATAGGCAGCAAATAAAGTTTGCCACCGTTTGTTTGACTGATGACGTTATAGGCCTCCTACCCAAAATAGTTACCAAAGATTTTGCTGTCCACTGTAAATTAAAGTCCAAGAGGAGCTGAATGAGATTCTGGCCCCATTGATACGAGTGGCAAAACTCACATTTACTTGAATAGGGTCAGGTTTTCATCCTCTTCTCAATGTGCTTGTGTGTGCTAGGAAGGTTGTTGGGTTTAATTGTTTTTTGTTTTTCTTTTTCCTATAAAACTCTTGTTTTTAGCCCTGTGAGATCCTGAGATAACTGACCTTTAAGGCTGGGAATTTTTTTTACAGAAAAATCTATCACTCCAATTGATTATCAGCTGATCCAGTTGAGCAGGTCTATTTTTTGGCGGAGTGGTTCTGGGAGGATCAGTGGTAGATGAGGGAGCAGAGAGCTAGGGCTCACTGCTGGGTGATAGATAAAGGAACAGAGTACAGCTGGAGTGCTCCTAGGTGCATGATACCTTTCTTGACCACAGTGCTCTGCAATTTCTCACATAGATGTTCATGGAGGTGGAGTGCATGCACATGCACCTGGGGTTGCAATTGGGGTGGCTCCATCTCGTCCTTGCTAGAGCATTCCCTGATGGCAGTAAAGGGCCACTGTTCATCTCCAAGGGCACTGTCATATGGCATGCCTCAATGTTGCATCAAACCTGCCCTCTATGGGGCTGGGAGGGAAGAGGAGAGGAAGAGTGCTGCAATGTTATCTGCAGTGCCTTCAGTGTGCACTGTCATTTTCACCCACCCCACCCTGTGCGAACGGGATTCCTGGCCCTAGGCTTGGGCTGGGGTGGAGCATAGATGTGTGCAAGCTGGCTGAAATGCCAGCTGGAGAAGGCTGAGGAGACGGTGACTGGCTGGGGAGACCACTCACAGAATATTAGGTTATTATGTCTGCCTTTTTAGGGATACTATACACCCCCCTATTTGTTACACGAGTTCACAAGCTGGGGAGCTCTGTTGGATTCCCCAGCTGCTTTGAAACTGTCACACTCTCCCTCTCCCCCCCACATCTGGCTAGGAGATTGAAACCGCTGTTCCAACACACACCTTGCTGCTGTGACATGTGCTCCTGCTAGCACATAACGCCGGTGCTCTGGCATCTGCACCAGATTGCAGGCGGAACTGAACATTAGGGGTTCATAGGTTAAAAACACACTGAAGGCCTGGAACAAATGCCATCTTTGCAGTCATTGAAGGCACTTGTGCTGGGGCCCCCTCAGGGAAAAGGAGAAGGATCTACTGCCAAGTTGTTCTTTAGGCAAGGAGGTGTTGGCTTTGGAATCTAATGCCCACCTATTTACCCTAGCTTTTCGGAAGACAGGCTCATGATGGGGGTTAGGGTGTGATATTGGACTTGCTGGTGGTTTTATTTCATTAACTGTGATTGGTTATTTATGATTTAAGATGGAGGAGCAGCTGCCAGCTTACATTGGTTTAATATTGTTTTATTAGCAGTAAGTGATGCAGCAGGAAGGGGGAGCTGTAGGCAAAATATCTTTATTAAACATACTCCGAGGCTGGTATTCATCTGGTAGCAGCCTAGCCCAGCTTGCGTTCCCAAGACAGCTGATGTCACACTCAACTCGGTTCTTCTGAAATCTGACCGCTTTTCTCCTGTTCCACTCCTACCATGACTGTACTATAAAGTGAACTCAATGATGGATGCTGGATGCTCAGACATTCTCAGGCCCTTTTTTAAGTAACTAAAAATGAACTTGGGAATCTATATTTAGATGCCTCTTAAAAAGAAAAAGAAAAAGTTACCCAGGTTTTCCAAAGTTATTCTCTAGGAAAAATTTACAATGATTTTCCAAAGTCACACACTCTAAAATCCTGTGTGCTTTGGTCTGTTGATCTTCTAAAACAACAACTAATTCTTAATCATCTGGAGAATCCCAATGGGACACAGTTAAAGGATTACTCCAAGAAGAATCAGCAGGCTAAACTGGCACTGTAGCAAGGTAACTGTCAGCACTTACAGCACGTAAGTAACAGCATCATGATAAACTTTTTTTAGGTGAATTTTTCTTAAGGGCCTGAAGTCTACTGCAGTCAATGGGAGTCTTTCTATTGACTTCAGTGGTCTTTGGCTCAACTCTCAAGTGAAAATGCCTTTAAAAATAAGGTCTGCCCTGGAAAAAGGACTATTCTTCACACATCATTGGAATGATTTTTACTGTCAATATTCCCCCAAATCTAACACCAGATTATCTTAGAAAACAAAAGCACAAGCCGCCCAGCTGCAGCGTCTGCTCAGTGAGCTTGTGCAGGGTGCGGGAGAAGAACACACCTGGGAAGAGCCTTCATATTTGCAATTAGCATGAACAGTGGTTTCCTATAACTAGGACACAATTATACATCTAGCTGTCAACAGGCAATTCTGTCACCCAAATAGAGACAGATTTGGAATTTGTCATAATGAGTTATCCAGCAGCGAAGAAAAATGGGTTCTTGTAATGCTGGAAACAGCTTAGGTCAGGCTCATTTTCAAAATATGGGAAATGATCATTACCATGAATCCGATTTCCTGTATATGCAGTCCATTCTTATTAAAAGTGCTGCAGACAGGAAAATGTTTATGCCATTGGCTCACTGGAATTTAATGGAAGAATCTTTTAAGAGGCTGGGGGCTAGATCCTTTAGGCACTACTGCAGTAAAAAACAAACAAACAAGCCAACAAATAATTTTCTATCACTATTATACAGTTTGCATTAGTCATCTTCCGTTTTACATCCAGGCCTAGTAATGAGAACTGATCAGGAAACAGTCTTCCCATCCTGCATGAGAAAAAACAGAGCTTTTGAAATGATCCCCGAAAACCAAGAGAAACTAGTCAGCCTGTGATAACTGACAGATTTCTTCACCAAATAGTCACCAAATCAGCAAGAGGTGATGCCATTTTAGATTTAGTATTGGTTAGTAGTAAGGACCTCCTAGAACAACTGATTATAAAAGACAACCTTGGTTCCAGTGATCATGAGTTAATTTAGTTTAAACTAAAATGGAAGGATGAACAAAAAGAAATCTGCAGCTAGGATTCTTGATTTAAAAAAAGCAAACTTCTTTTTAAAAAAAGGGAATTAGGGAAGTGGACCGGACTGAAAAACTCAATGATCTGAATCTGGAGGAGGCTTGGAATCACTTTAAGGCAAAGTTTCAGAAACTATCTGGAGCCTGCAGGCCCAGTAAGAGGAAAAAACTCATACAGAAAGATTGCAAATCAGACTGGACGAACAAGCATCTCAAGCAGGTTATTAAGAGACAGTGGAAAACCTACAAGGCATGGAAGAAGGGATGGCCAGCAAGGAAAGCTACTTTGTGTATCGGTCGATCTGGCTGACTATGAGCCGCCAGTGTGACGCGGCAAATTAAAAGGCTAATGCAGTCCTATGATGCATTAGACAAGACCTTTCCAGTAGAGATAGAAAAGTGATATTACCCTTGTACAAGGCACCAGTGAGACCTCAACTGGAATACTGTATGCAGTTCTTGTCTCCCATGTTTAAGAAAGAAGAATTCAGAGTGGAATTCGTGCACAGAAGGGCTCCTAGGATAAGAGGAATGGAAAACCCATCTTACAAGAGAAAACTTATGGAGCTTGGCTTGTCTAGCATAACAAAACAAAAGTTGAGGGGAGATATGATTACTCTCTATGAATACACTGGAGGGATAAACACCAAGGAGGAATAAGAATTATTTAAGGTAAGGGCCAATGCTGGCACAAGTACAAATGGATATAAACTGGCCATTGACAAATTTAGGTTTGCAATAGGGATGTAAAAATTTGATTAATGAGCAATCCTTTTAAAAGTTTTACATATATGTTTAAACAGTTAAATGCTGTGAGCTTCTTCCACTGTGATATTCAGTTGGTGGAAAGGGAAGCTGAGCAGAATTATGTGGGATTTGGCTCTTGGTGGGCAGACCAAAAGGTGTGCAGGTCAGCCTGTTAACTATTTGCTGGATTTACTGCAATAAGCTGCTACCTTTGTAAGCTTAAATAATGACACACCTTGCATTCCAGCTTTAAAAAGAGTTTTTATTGTTTAAAAGTCAAAAGGAAAATGGTTAAAAATGGTTCAAGATGCATAAAAAATTATTGCATTACATTCAGGCTCTATAAATAGTTTTAATTGTTGAAAAGTTAAAAAATAAAATAGTTAAGGATGGTTAAAATGCATAAAAAGCCGGAGTTGATGTGTTAATGAGTGAGTGGCTAGGGAAGTTAAAGAGTTAATGTTTTATGTGTTAATGACTGAATCCAGCGGCTCCTCCCTCCCAGCACAGGATCTCTGAGCCCAGCTGCTCAAGCTCTCGGGGACAAGCCAGCCTAGCCGTCCATCTCCCGCACCCTGCACAAGCTCGCTGAGCAGACGCTGCAGCTGGGCGGCTTGTGCTTTTGGGGACAAGCCAGGTCAGTGGGCTCCACAGTCCCTGAGCAGTCCCCTCAGCTGGGTGGCTCCGACTCTCAGGGACCACCCTTCCCCCCCCATTTAAACTTTTGATTAATTCGCTAAACAGTGAGACCACTACTCACCACTGAAACGTTTATCCTGTTACATCCCTAGTTTGCAACCAGACAAAGGTTTCTAACCGTCCGAGAAGTGACCTTTTGGAGCAGCCTTCCAAGGACAGTAATGAAGACAACAAAATCCAACTTCTTTCAAGATTGAGCTTGATACATTTATGGATGGGCCAGTACATTGGGTTTGCCTACAATGGCATGTGGCCCATCTGCTATTAGCAAACATCTGCAATGGCTGGAGATGGGACACTAGAGAGGAAGGGCTATGCATTACTACAGTGAATTCTTTCCCAGGTGTCTGGCAGGTGGATCTCATCCACATGCTCTGGGTCTCATTGATCATCATATCTGGGGTTGGGAAGGAATTTTCCCCAAAGTCAGATAGGTAGAGACCCTGGGGATGGGGAGTTGCTGTTCTCTACAGCACTGGGCATGGGTCACTTGCTGGTTTTACCTAGAGCCAACAGTAGATTTTGTGTAACTTTAAGTCTTTCAGTCTAGATTTGAGGACTTCAGTAACTTTCAGGTGTGAGTGAGTGATATTCTGTGGCTTTTGATTCAAAGGTTAGAGTAGAAGAAGATGAAGATCCCTTCTTGCTTTAGGCTATATGTCTGAGTATTTCTTGGTGTCCACAAGCACTGTTAGAAAGGTCTTCAATCATCAAGAATTGGAAAGAGAGACTGCATACTATTCCCATTGAATTCACAAAATGTGTTAGTATCACAATAGTGTCTATAGTTAAGCCTGAGGTCCCATTGCGCTTGGTGCTGTACAAATACATAATAAGAGACCGTTCTTCCCCAAAGAACTTGCATTGCAAAGGACAGGACCGATAAAGGGTGAAAAGGGGAGACAAAGGGACGAAGTGACTTTTCTAATGTCACCCACAAAGCCAGAGGCAGAACCTGGCATTGAAGCCACATCTCATGCATCTCAGTCCTTTGTCTGTTGTTGGGCCACATTGGCTGTCACTTAATTAACAGTAAGTGAATAAGCATTTTTTTTAAACATACCTTGCCACTTCCATCCCTATGTCTAGGCTCACCTTTTGCCACAAACAAGTAAATGTGAAAAGTTAGGCCTAGTACCTCACATAATTGAGCAAATGTAACTGTCAATCAAGGGAGAAACTGTTGTCCAAGGACAATTGGGCATCAATAGCCTCCTCCCTCATCTCCTTGAACACTGTTTCTATGTTATTATTAGAGCTTTTTGGAAAATGGTCTTTCTCCCACACCCTGCACAGAAAGGACAAAAAAAAAAAGGACTCTGGTCAAAAAATGAAAATCTAAACCTTTTGTTTTGGAAATATGAAGCCACTTCAATTGGACGTTCCCCAAACTGACATTAAATTGACTCCTACTGAGATTCTACAGTACCTCATGGGAGCTGTAGCCCTTGTTCTCCTCTCTGGGATGAGCTTGCCAGCAGGACTGTTTTTCATGAGGCTCCATGGCAGTTGCAACCCCCATGATGTACCCTGGCATCTCAGCAAGGGGGAAGACCAGGGTAGACAGTGAGAGATTTAACTCAGCCGGGAGAGTGGGGTCATGAGGCATTCCAACTGCAGCCCTCCATGAGACACAGCAGCAGCTGAGGGAACACACCTCAGTGTTGAATTTATCTGAAATGGAATATTTTGATTTGGGAAGGTCAAAGTGAGTTGATATTTTTCAATTGAAATGTTCAGTTTTCCGCTAAAATGCTTCAGTTTTCAGGTGTTCGCTGAAAAGTTACATTTTGCCATGAAAAACAGATACCGTGAGTGAAGAAATTCATATTGGCCAGATAGCAAAACAATCTCCTATCCTAAAGCAGTTGCAATAGGAAATATTCAATCAACCCAAGTGATTATTTAATATTCACTCTGCAAGAGAAATTAGAAGCGCCATTGCACCGTGCCCTGCATGCACATGTAACAAAAAGAACAGTTAGATGCTGAGCGCTTTTGAAAGTCTGGCCCTACATCTGTTTAACAAAAATCCAGTAAGTTTCCCTGAGATTTTACATAGATAGAATTTTTTAAAATGTAAAATATGTACTAATAATGATTTTATGGGACACCCATTTTTGGAGCCATGTTCCTTCCCCTTTTAAATTAAGAAAACACACCGAAAGCTGAACGACAGCATAGGATAGATCATCATCTTTCTCTTAACAGATTCCAATGAGGAAAACGCCAAAATCCTGGGATCCTCTACCTTCACTGCTCTCTTTGAAGCTAGCCTGTGTCCTGTGCCCCCTACTCCCGGAAACACAAAGCTAATACAGAATTGAGCTGATTATATTCAGCTTGTCATGGTTGGGCCCTGCATTAGGTTTCAACTAAATTCAATTACACTGTGTTCTCCTTTCTGCCACGAGATGAATGACAGGAGGAAGATGAATGAACACAAGTGCTGAAATTGATTGATCCCCACATGCAGGCAGGTTGATTAAAGTGTCCAAAAGCAAAATGAGGAATAGTGTTCATCTGTAACTACTGGTTGGGTCTTCCATTTAAATGCTGTTTTCAACAAAATGTCATGAAACAATCTGAATCCTGTTGATTTTGAAAGAGGACAAGTTGAACCACACGACAATATCTACCTAGGACATTAACAAAGCTGTAATTAAACCAATTTTAAATCCTTCACTTGACAGCCCTCTCATCAATACCTACTTACTGCCCAAAATATGTACTCTGAAACATTAAAAACGGTTAATAAAATGCAATTTTAGTTATATACGTTCTAAGTGGGTTGAACCACAGTGGGTGTATTGAGGCAGTGACTGGAAAGATGCTTTTCTCCACTTACCTTACAACAAAAGGATCTTAAATATTATTAACCCATTCACTACCATGCTAGAATGCGGTCTCTCTGAAATAAATTACATCCTCTGACATCTGGGTTGTAAGCTGCAGAAATGTAACCTGCATTCTAGAGGCACTGACTGATGAGAAAAAAAATATGTCTTCTGAAATAAGGGACAAGGTGGATATTTTGTCCCAGTTCAACTTAGCCATACTAAAGCATTCCTATTTTGTGTCCAGTCAGAGACCACATACAACATTAACATTAAACTTAATTTGGACATCATATCCTCTATAATAGCTGTTAATAGCACCTGTTAAGACTATTACATGAAACATTGGCACTATTTTCACAAACCCTTGAGGCATTTCAATAAATTTAACACGTTAAACGTGCAAATTCAACAATAAGCCCGACTGACTTTAATGCACGTACCTATGTGTTTTGCTGAATTGGGGCCATGACGACATTAAATATGTTACTGCAAAACAGTAACTCATTGAATTATTTCTTTGGTATTAAAGTCAGAAGATGTCAACTGTAGAAAGGATATTATTTTGCCTAAACCCGAGTTATAAAGTCTTCCCATGTGTGCAGCCCTGCAAACACTTACTTGTGTGAGCTCAATAGGAATACGCATTTTCACATGAGCAAGATATTCAGAGTCATGCCATAGAAATATTATGGTGAAGTCCTGAGCTGATTTATGTCAATGGCAAAACACCCATTAACTTCAAGAGGACAGGATTTCATGACAAATGTATGCCGATACCGAAGTGAGATGTCATTTCCAGATTGGGTAGCCATACCCAAGTTAACTGTTATCAAGCTAGCACACTAAAAATAGCAACATAGCTGTAATGGATAGGCTGTCTGCCCTGAGTCCAATCAAGTCGGGAACAGATCCCTAGGTATGCATGCGGGGCAGCTAGCCTGTCCCATCACCTATACAAGTAAGGCTACACTGCTGTTTTTAGCACACTAGCTCAAGCAAAGCTCGCACGGGTATGTCTGCTTGAGCTGAAAATTAACCTCCGCTCCAGTTTAGACCATATGCTTAGATTTTGCCGGCGGGGAGAATAGTTCCTTCATCAATAAATTCAGATCAATAGGATGTGTATCCCACAGCAGAGAAAACACTTGCCAGACAACTACATGAAAAAGGCTACATATATTTCAGAAGACAGGGCTAAAGGGCAAATGCACAAAGAGACAGAAAAGACATTATGGAGGGGATATTAGCAGTGCTTCCATTTCACTTTGTCAAAGTTTGGCTTGAGACCAGGCTTTAAACAGCAGAGTCAAGCTGCACCTGAACATCTAATTGCCACTCCTCTGAGAAACTACCAAATAATATTTGACCCCTTCATTCTGGGATGAAGAATGAAAAACAGCACTGCCGTCTCTCCCAGTTCTTATTGACAACTACACTTGAGGCTTTAGTGGAAACGATTTTAAACACCAGCTTTAAATGACAGTGAAACTAAACCAATGGGAACATTAACTATATTGTTTTATGCAAATGATATTCTGCTGCTGTAGTTTGACTTCAGTGGTGCATTTCCCCTGTTTATTTGGTCTTACAGCACAGCTTTGCTGAATATCTGGTTGCAAGGTTAATTAGGAGGGGGGAAAAAGGATTATTTAACTGTCTAAATCCCATCATTTTAAGAAGCAGGATGCAAGAGAATCTTCATTATTTTAGCATTTGGAGCTGGTTCTGGCTTGACAAAATAATAAATATAATAAAGCAGGTAGGCAAATAGAACAAAACCCAAGGAAAAACTGAGTTACTGAAGCCTCCTGTTATGGGACAGAGATGGTTTAGTCAAAATAATCAACTGAAGAAATAAATTATATTCCATGTTAGCTTCCTCTGGAGATATGCTAGAGGTATTTTCCCAGGGATGATTTCGCTTGCAAAAAAAGATCTTCTGGGTAAATAAGAAAATTGTAATTACGTTACCTCCCATGAATGACATAGCTCTCTAAAATAAAGAGAATTCCTTTTTTTGAATCGGTTACTATAAAATAATGCATATTCTTGTGCAGATGATATATTTTAATAGCCAGTTGCTAGATAGTCTTACTTGGGTAAAATTGAAGCAAGATCTCATAATAGGCTAGACTTATGCCTTTACTGCAAGAGTTGCTTACAGGCAGACAACACCAGCTGTGTAAAGGCTTTCACAAAATACAAAGATGAAAAGATAGGCTCTAAAACCAAATATCTAAATGGCATTGGTCTCTTCTATTTAGACACAACCTCAAATGAAATGCAAATGGGGGAAATTGTAGTACTAGAAGCAATGAGATGAAAAGATGATTTATAATGGATAATTTATATACTGTGGGTACCAGACATCAAGCAGCTTTCAAGAGTTGAAAAATCAATGTATCAATTTAAGCCACAGAACAAATATTTCTAGTGAGGTGGGTAATGAAAGGAATTTCTAAGGGGTTATGCAGTCTGTCACAGTGGTTCAACATTTCTAGAGGAAATCAAAATATTTACTATCTGATGTCTGTTTTGTTCCCTGTACTGTGTGAAATAAGTTCTTGGTTTTGGTCAAAATCCTAGTGTCTGTGTCATAAATACCACACGCAAACACACATGCCTCTATCCTCCCACCCACCAGAGCTGGTGAAAAAAATACCCAGCAAAGAACATTTTTCATTGACCCACATGTTTTTCGGGGGAAGGGGGTTCAGATTTATTTTTTCAATAAAAGCCTCAAAAAACATTCAAACAGAAATATATTTTAATTGAAACTTTTCATGGAGGGAAAATAATCCCTCAACTATCTCTAATACTCAGACGTACTCAGTAGAGACACCCAATTGATTTCAATAAAACTATAACTATTTACACGAGGTGGAGATCGACCACCTACAAAAGGAGCTACATTGACTAATAGCAACTGAAGATATGCTCATGACGTCCAGCACAGTGCAGATCATTTTGGAAAATAATGAACAACTTCTGGAAAATTATTCAAATTTTTTTTTTAACAGCTCTGTTAGAGGTAGGTCAATGAATGAACAATCATGGATAATCATGGACAATGGTAGCTCACAGAAGGCAGCCGCCCAGCCTGGGTCGAGAGACGCAGGCTACTGGGGCTAGTGCGCTAAATGGAGCTGTGAAGGACCTTTGATGTTTCAGTTTGGGTTGGAGGTCAGGCTCTCAAGCTGATCCCAGTCTCTAAGTTTCAGAGCCTGCATCACAATTTCTAAGAAGCATCTACATAGCTATCTTTCGAATGCTAAGAGGAAGTTGACTCTCACAAGTCGGTTGACTGAAGTGGAGAGGCTCGCTGTGCAGACATACGCAAACAGACTTGGGCCTAGATTCACAGCAAGATTTAGATGAGGTAACGCTGGTGCCTAATTTTTAGGCCTGGTCTACACTTACCTGGTGGTTTGGCGGCAGTCGATGGGAGTTATGTAAGGTACGCAGAATGCCTTGTGTAACTCCCGTTGGTGCTGTAGTTCTGTTTTGCACGGTGTCTTCACTACACTGCCCCGATGGGAACTGTGTTCCAGTCGACGCAGCACTATGCCACTTGAGGTAGTGGTTTTAGTACATTGACTTTATGATCAACTGATTCACAAAAGTTAGGTGAGGAGCTGATTCAGTGAGAGATGCCAGATGGGATGTGTGTGTGCTAAACCGTGCCCCTCCCTTGGGATTTAATGCTTAAATTTGGACTGCAGGGAGGTACCTGTTTGGAGTTAGGCATCTAAGGTGTCATTTGAAACATGCCAATGGGGAGGGTGCCTTATTGCTTTGGCCCAGTGGTTGGGGTACTCATCCAGCCTGTGGGAGATCCTCATTTCATGTCCCTTGTCCACTTCCTGAAGAGAAGGGATTTGAACAGGGCTCAGCCACTGTGCTACGGCATATTCTGATGCATGATGCTCTCAGTCTCTCCTGTTGAAGCTGTTCCCTACACCTCTTCTGCTCAAATTATTTCTGACAACATGACTGATATTACAACTCTTCTTCACGTCAGTAAAACCCATTGACTTCACTGCAGCTACTTCTGCCAGCAAGGTATGTAAAAGTGTCTGAAACACAGGCATATATATATATTTTTTAAAGTTCTTGCCTAGAGCTTGTCAACAAAATTTCATAGGAGAAATTTGTCATCTAAATGAAACCTCTTCAGATCAAGCTGCCAGACCAAGACAAAATTAAAGCCCTGAAAATAAGTTTAAAGCATCCTAAACTAAATTGACTTCTCCCATTCTTATCTTATTCCTTTATCACAGCAATAGCATGCACAGGTTAGGTCTACACTATGAAGTTTTGTTGGCCTACCTACGTTAGTATGGGGTATACAAAAACCACATCCCTTTGGTGACATAGCTATGCCAGCAAAAACCATGGTGCAGATACAGCTATGCCAATAGAAGAGTAAGTAGCTAATATCATTCAGGGAGGTGGCATAACTGACAGAATATCCTGTACCTTTTATAGGGGACTCAGCCAGGACAGATGTATCATCAGGAGCTGTGTAGTGTAGACAAGGCTACAGCTTCGAGACCGATGTAAGATTTAGGTAAAGGGGTGACTCGTGATTTTTATCTAAGAGGAGATGTTGCTCTGTCTTAAGTTGAAGTATCTGAAGTTCTTCCAAGGCTTGGTAAACAGTTCTTTTCATCAACTGGATCATGTGAGGTGTTGAGCACTCAGCGCTCCAACAGCACTCGAGACGAGCTGAGAATACTCCGCAACAGAGCTGAGCAAGAACCAGTGGGGACTTCTGCCATTTTGCCACATTTTCCATTCCAAAAAGGAGAATGGAAATTTGGTCTGAAATTTGTCATGAGACAAAATTGCCTTCCTCTCCCAACTGTTTCAACTCGAGATATTTTGTTTTGGCAAAATGCAACTTTTGTTCGGAATTCAATTTTTTGAAAATATGTTATATAAAATACAAATATTGAAACAATAAGTCATTTTGAAACAAAAAAATCAAAACACTCCATTCTAAAAAGGCTGAAATACTTAATTTTTTCCCTCAACAAAATTTCATCAAAATCGACACACTTCTGTACACCTTTTGCTTTCAATGAATATCTATTTTCCAGTGGAGGAACATTTCTTTGGAAAATTTCCAACCAGCTCTACTCAACACCTTTCAGAAAAACCCTCAGAAAATGCATCAACTTGAAATGGCAATGTTGGCGCCCACGGGCCAGATCTGGTGGGAATTTTGACCTCAATGAGGGCACGTTCAAAACACAGAAGCATGGAAGTCCTAGAACAACAAAGTTTACACTGTGAGATAATGGTAGAAATGTCTGCATCATCCATGTTACGTGTGGAAAGAGCTGTGATGCATTCATCACATTAGTTACTCAGGATACATGTTCCATTAGAAGCGGGGTCTAATTGATTACAATCTGGCAAAATGTCAAAGTTCAAAGACAAAGAAAAGTGCCAACTCAATTAGATTTAACAGAAGAGATCATTTAATCTGTTCCAGTCATAACTCGGATAAACCAAAACTAATTTTGACATTTGCCTGAATGTCATAACTATATTTACATCTGAGAGAGACATTCTTTATGTGACTGCTAAGTTAGTTCAAGTTGCATTTTCAAATGTTAAATTATTTGTACTCATTGGCAACAACTGATACATATTCTCCAGCAGCATTCTGCTTTTGGGTTTTTTTTTAAATGATGAAGTAATCATAGTCCAAATTATACAAATTAACAGTGCTGATCTTTAAAAAAATGTGCTCGCATTTTTTGAGATCTATCAATGAGATAACCTCTGCATGTCAGAAAACACTGGTGCGCATGCTACCTCATTTCCATTTTATAGCCTTTGTTATTGACATGGGTACATTATATCTGAGAAATATATAGCAAGCAGACTTATAATTTATCCTTACCTCAATAACATGAAGCAGAGTCAGAGACGTCTGCTTAGGGCTATTCTGCAGTGTCACTTTGATAAAATTGACAACCTAGTTTCTTAGTTACAAATGTATGGGACATGTGATCACATTCAATTGGCACATAAGCCATGATAAACAGGAGAGAGGGTGTCACATGGAAAATGCCAGTGACGGACTTCATACATAATAATTACTAACACTTTGTTCAGCCTGGCCCTCACCTCCTTGGGCTGGCCACAGTGAAGGCAAAGGGCGCAGCTGAGTGAGGTCTGGTTGGACTGTGGGAAGGATAAGAAATTTGCTGCAGCCTGATGTCCATTAAAATGTGGCCCAGAGAATGTTCATTTGGTTGCAAATAGAGGAAGTTCTCTGGTGCTCTAATTCAACTACAATCCCTGATATCACTGCTTCAAACCTGCATCTAGAGCCTACGTAATCATAACAACTAAATTAGTGGGCATCAGTCATTTTTCACCAAAATCAGTAGGATACTTCCCATTGATTCCTAGAATAGACTCTGACATTTTGGAAGTGATTGGATGCAGTTTTAAAAAGTTATCACATTATAGACAAAGAGAAATGCCACCAAGTTGATTACAATCTGGCAAAATGTCAAAGTGCAGAGATAGAAAAGTGGCAACTTCATTAGATTTGACAGAAGAGAGGTACAGGAAGTCCTTCCTAGGCTTGGTAAACAGTTGTTCTATTCATCAGCCTGACTTTGCTAAGCCAATTATGGATACTTCTGGTCATGACTCAATAGTTAAGGCTGTGTTCTGAGATGCAAATGCTTTGCATTTGCATAGGCCCCTTGACAGCCACAAAGTCCCAAACTAGGAGACATGCACAACTAATAGTGCTGGGAGGAGGTAGTTTAGGTAAAACAGTGTGTGAAAAAGTACAGTTAAGGTGGGGAACAGAGTTAAGTTGGCTGTACATGGTCTGTGGTGTGTACTCTGCAGCCCTGCTGGAAGGGAAGATCCTGGATTTCACAGAGATCCACAACGTTTAATCCAGTTAGGTAGACCAGATGCTGCTAAGAGGGTCTGGGTCTTGTATAGTTTTAACATTTATTCAACATATGGAAAAGAAATGTAGATCTCTAATCTGCAATCAAGAAGCAAGCAAAACAAACGAGTGCTGATGGCGTTTCTATATGACACTTCCAAACTGAATGTTTGTTGACTGCTATGTTTACCTGAGATGTTACATTAGAAATCACAGAATATTAGGGATGGAAGGGACCTCAGGAGGTGTCTAGTCCCACCCCTTGCTCAAAGCAGGGCTAACCTCAGCTAAATCATCCCAGCGAGGGTTTTGTCAAGTCACTGCTTAAAAACTTCTAAAGATGGAGATGCCACCACCTCCCTAGGTAACCCATTCCAGTGCTTCACCGCCCTCCTAGTGAAGAACTTTTTCCTAATATACAACCTAGACCTCCACCACTGCAACTTGAGACCATTGCTCTTTCAGTCATCTACTATCACTGAGAACAGCCTAACTCCATCCTCCCTGGAATCCCCTTTCAAGTAATTAAAGGCTGCTATCAAATCCCCCCTCATTCTTCTCTTTTGCATACTAAACAAGCCTAGTTCCCTCAGCCTCCTTTAAGTCTTGTATTCCAGCCCCCTAATCATTTTTGTTGTCCTCCACTGGACTCTCTCCAAGTTCTCCACATCTTTTTTGTAGTGGGGGGCCCAAAACTGGACACAATATTCCAAATGAGGCCTCACGAATGCTGAATAGAAAGGAATAATCTTCCATTGATCTGCTGGCAATGCTCTTACTAATACAGCCCAATACACTATTAGTCTTCTTGGCAACCAGGGCACACTGCTGACTCATATCCAGCTTCCTGTCCACTGTAACTACCAGGTCCTTTTCTGCAGAACTGCTGCCTGTCTTGTCGGTCCTCAGTCTGCAGCTGTGCATGGGATTCTTCCGTCCTAAGTGCAGGACTCTGCACTTGTCCCTGTTGAACCTTATCAGATTTCTTTTGGCCCAATCCTCCAATTTGTCTAGGTCACTCTGTAGCCTATCAGTACCTTCCATGGAATCTGCTACTCCCCCTAGATTAGTGTCATCTGCAAACTTGATGAGGGTGCAATCTACCCCATCCTCCAGATCATTAATGAAGATGTTGAACAAAACCAGTCCCAGGACTGACCCCTGGGGCACTCTGCTTGTGACCGCCTGTCAGCTAGACATAGAGCCATTGATCGCTACTTGTTGAGCCCGATGATCAAGCCAGCTCTCTATCCATTTTATAGTCCATTTATCTAACTCATACTTCTTTAACTTGCTGATAAGAATACTGTGGGAGACTGTATCAAAAGCTTTGCTAAAGTCAAGATATATCACATCCACTGCTTTCCCCACATCCACAGAGCCAGTCATCTCATCATAGAAGGCAATCAGGTTGGTCAGGCATGATCTACTCTTGGAAAATTCATGTTGACTTCCTGATCACCTTCCTCTCTTCCAAGTGCCTCTCCATACCTGTAGTTTCTCTTCACTGATATGTTGTATTAGTAATCTCTTACCACTCAATGTTCAGGCAGAGGAAACTGTCGGTCACAAAGCAATCTGTATACCACAGTTGCCAGAGGAGAGGAGGCAGAAGCTGAGGGTGTTACATTGAAATACAGTCATCCCCATCTTGCACACAGAGTTTCCACATGCTATCATCTTTGGCCTCCGCTGTGTGAAAGAAAAAATAAGCCTGTATTCTGTTCTGCTACAGGAGCATGACATCAAATGCTGATCATGTCCAATGCTGTTTTTTCATCAGTACTGAAATGTATCTGCTGTATATGGGGAGGGCTCTTGTCATGTAAAGCCTTTTTAAAGACCTTCTTCCTCACACAGGGAGGAAACAATTAAACAGAAAAATGGAAAATCAGGCTCTACACAACACTTTTGAACGACCATGAGATCTTAATGTGCTATCCTGTCCTTTTGGCAGTGGAAAGGATCTTGCCCCAAAAGCAAATGTCCCAACCAGTGTGCGGACGGGACTCCAGAGGCCTAGATTCTAGTCGTGACTCTTCCACTGGCCTGCGGGGCATTGGGTAAGTCACTTCATGGCTCTGTTCCTCAATTTTACCATCTGTAAAATGGAGACACTGACCCTAACTTCCATTGTAAAATGCTTGGTGATCTACTGATAAAGAGCACTACAGAAAAGCTTGATATTATAATTATAATTATACAAGCTTTAGTGCAAGCAGTGTCAGGAACTATGAAAAATAATCTGCTGTCCTAAATTCACCCAGTTGTGGTCAGTGATACTTTTACCAGCCAGTAGGTTACAATATAAATCTACCTGACTAGGATGTTAGGAGGATAAATAAGTGCATATTTGGGAAACACTTTGAAGAGATTAAGGGCTGTAATTAAAATGCCTGGCTTGCACAACGCTGATGCAACAAAACATTTTACACGAAAACAATAATGGACAACTTTTAATATCACCGCTGCCACTTTGAAAGAATGCACGGAGAGGCGAAGGTAATGAACTGTTTTTAATGAGTATGTAACCTGATGGGAAAAAATGCAAAGATGTGCTAAAATATTCTGACTGAACAGCATCCAAATATC
Organism: Mesoclemmys tuberculata; assembly: GCA_007922155.1. Classification (NCBI taxonomy): domain Eukaryota; kingdom Metazoa; phylum Chordata; order Testudines; family Chelidae; genus Mesoclemmys; species Mesoclemmys tuberculata. The sequence goes on from ML675617.1 coordinate 30,884,191, forward strand.
ATACCTAAGTCTAAGCGGGAAAGTGCTAGGTGAAGTGTTTGGATGCCACTCTTAAAAATCTATCTGGGTTTCTGTAGGGTCACCTGTCATTGTACTAGAGCAGTGGTTCCCAACCTTTTTGAGTGAAAGACCTGCTAGTTAATATTCTGTAAAACACGTGCCCCCTCCACCATCCCCCTACCAGCCATAAACACATAACCCCTGTTAACACATATAATGATAATAACACTAAATTACATCATCATAATAATAAATGACTCTTACTTGAGTAAGAAACTAAACTTTCCCTAGTGCAGCTGCATGACACTCCACGTGTGGCCCTGCCTCTTCCCGCCCCTCATGGACTGAGGGCAATGGAGGCGGACTTTGGCGGGTTGGCCAGGATTGCTGCAGGCCCCCACCGGTGCACGGCTTCTCCTCTCCAGCCAGGTGCCCAGCCAGTGAGGGGGTGGGGGAGGTTGCTTCTCCACTCTGGCCAGCATGGAGCTCAGGGGTCTAAATGACTTCAATATTACTGAAGCCTCATGGACCTCCCGTAATCTTTGGTGCCCCCCAAGGGGGTCCCACCCCCCAGGTTGGGGACCGTTGTACTAGATATTCCATTTGTGATCAGCTGAAGTGAACATTCAATGCCCTGGCCCTTTGTGATCGTGAATCATATTATAACCAAGTGGCGGATGAAGTCGAATTCTGCTTCGCCAGGGAAGACTTAAAGCCGGCCTTCCGCACATCCACAGCCTCAGCGGTCAAGAGGTAATCGCTACAAACAGCATCCTGATCGACAGCCTCGACTGTCTATGTAAATTGGATTATGGCATCCTTTCACATTGGGAGGAATGTCATCACAGCGCTTCCATCCTCCAGCTACCACTTGCTCAGAGCTAGACAATTTGGTAGCCACTGTGGTTTCAGACCCAGACACTTATATCTATGCAACAACTTGGATGAAGTGAGGCATGCCATTCGAAAACTGAAAAACAGACATGCAGCTGAGGCTGATGGCCCCCTCCCCCTGAGTTGCTAAAATGCACTACTGACCCCATAGCAGAAATCACTTCTGACCATCTTTTGTCTGGTGTGGAGAAATGGAACTTTGCCAACTGCCTGAAAGGACGATGTTGTGGTCCAAGCTGTTCACCTTGTTGTCCTTACCAGGGAATGTGTTTTCACACATCCTGCTGGTGTATTGGGAGCCCCTGCTACATCGGGAGTGTAGCCCCTTACAGTTGGGCTTTACAGGGAACAGGTCTATATTAGACACCACTTGTTGTCAGAGATACTCTGCGAGTTCAAGAAGCCCCTGTACATAGTGTATGTCAATGTTAAGACTCTGTTTGATTCAGTTGACCGAGTCATGCTGTGGAAGGTCCTAAAGGGTGTAGGTGTCCCAACCACTCTGTTGGATTTGATTAGCGGGATGCATAATGGAACCATTACCTGGGTACCTTTTGGGAATCAGATGTTGGCACCTTTTGAATCAATACCTGGTGTCAGGCAGGGCTTTCTTAGCCCCTGCACTTTGTCAAGCAATAGATTTCATAATGCAGCATTCCGTCAGTGCATACGTTTTAAGATCGGTAATCTCTTATTCTCAGACCTCGATTATGCTGATGACCTAATCCTTCTAGGACAGAGCCCCGAAAGGTTGTGCAAGGCACTCCAGCAAATGGAGGATCAGCCAAGGTTGGTTCCATGTTTCATGGTCAAAGACACAGCTGCAAAACCTAGGATCAAGTCCACCCGTGACTCCAATCTCTCTGAATAATGAAACTTTCAATGTAATCTCCAGTTCTGCTATTTGGGTTCTATACTCACCAGTTCCTCCAACTCTCATATAGAGGTTCTTCAGTGGATTGGCATTGCAGAGTCTGCCATGGGTCATTTATGATGAACATGGAATCAACTTCATCTCAGCAGGACAACCAAGTTCAGGATCTATTTGAGCTGCATCATCTCTGTACTGCTGCATGGCTGCGACACATGGACACTCTCCTGCTCCAACTGGGCAAAGCTGTATTCTTTCCACACAAAATGTCAACATTGTATATTAAGCATAAAGTGGAACAACTCCAAATATTTATGATCGCTCTGGTCTACAGACTATTGGAGCCATTATCCGCAGATGGTGTCTTACGCTTTTTAGACATGTCTCTAGAACATTGCAAAATGTTCTGGCAGACATCATTCTCTGGGTGGCTTGTAACATCTGGGATAAAATTACATCAACTGAGGGATTGAAGCGGCCCAGAGGCAGACCCCCTATGACATAGGTGCATCAAATCTGTTGAAATGTTGGACTCAGAGACAACCAAGCTCTTCTGGCTGCATAAGAATGGATGAAATGGTGAATGATCAGTACAGCCAACCATTTGGTGAAGACGGAAGAAGATGACCCAACATCATGGGATCTGAGCACCCAGGAATTATAATCAATCACAAGCAGATATAGCCCTTGCTACCATGTGACACGGTGATATGAATCTGAAAAATCTGCTTGGGCTAAGTATTGGGTTAAAACAGAATCAATATTATAATATACAATAAATAGATTTCAAAATGAAAATTCTAAACAGAATATTTCCATCACCTCAGAATGTTTCATTTCAAATATATTTTCCAAATGAAAAGTCATCAAAATCAAAATGTTTTAGTTCTGTGTAGGAAGTCATACGTAGAATGTATATTTTAGATGCTGGGACATGTGAAAAAAAGATTCCTGATGGTCTCTGAAGGAAAGAGAACAGCTAGGTAAACAGCTGAACCAGCAGTCTGACCAGATAAACAATTGAGTTAGCAAACTAATCTTAGTATTAGGCAGAAAAGTGATTTTACAATATATAATGAATAACGTTGTAACAATATATTTAAGACAAGCACCTGAATGTGGGTATGCACTTGCATTCAATCCTATGCTGTGCACTGTTTCAGTGGGCTAGTCACTCACTGAAACAGCAAATAAATGACATACCTTTTCAGCTCAAGAGTCTGGGTAATGGAGAAAAGAACCAGTCAACATTTTGTCAAATCAACATTTTCAATGGCAAACTGTTCAATCGGAAAATTTTTGATGAGCTCTATTCAGCTGTTTTAAATTGGAATTGTTTTGTTGACTTCAGTGGGGCTACGCTGATTTACAGCAGCTAAGAACCTGGCTTGTAACAATAGACTTTGTTGGCTACTCATGGAAAAGCTTCAAAGACAAAATATTACACCCTGAAAGACAGAGGATAGAGGGTTTTTTTGTTCAGAGAGGGAGGATGTGATAAAGTAAATTACTGACACAATAAGCTTTATTCAGCCTCACTCCGACTCTGGAGGCAAAGGAAAAGGCAAAATAAGCAGAGGATACCTCCACAGACAACGGCCATATTTTCTTTAGAAAAGAAAACCCTTCTCACAAAACACTCCGCAAAAAGTGACATTTAATAGAACAAAGGACACAGATGAGTCACTAAAGTGCAAAACATTTGGGCACATTTTTATTGGACACACACACACAGTTATTCACAAATCAAAACATAGAATTTGCAATTCTTTCAACACCTTTAGGCGCAGCAAACTACTCAATCAATCTTTAAAAGCCAAGAACAAGTTTTAGCATCTTCTTCAATTAGTACTTTGATTTTGAGGAGATGAAACTAATTGCTTTGCAATTATTAACTCACTTGATGTATGCTTTTTTCCCTACCCTGATATTTGAATGTAGAACAAAAGCGGTACTTCATGCTTCTACAGTATCATTAATAAACTAGCACATAAGGCACCTCAGCATGCTCACACAACAGTGAACTATAATATAATTAGCTCAAATCATCAACTAATTACCTTGAGCAAGCAGGAAAGCCCTGGAGCAGGAAGTATCAAGGTTGCAGATAAACCAGCTTAGTCCCTAGGTTAACGTGTTCCGTTACATCATTCACACCACTTCCTTGAGACATAACTCTTTTTCCTAGACTACATTTTTTATAAGCCTAGCAAGCGAGACAGCCCAGAGTCCCACTAGAGAATGGAAGTGAATCAGAGAGGGAGTGTGACTATCAAAGCATGCTAGGAGAAACAAGACATAAGAGGACGGGGGGAAAAATCTTCAAAACCAATCCTGAATTAAATTATACAAAGCTAAAATAGGCACAGGTAAGATTTTGCCACCTTTACTCATGTTAAATACATTAGGTCCATTGGATAATTGGTGGAATACTCACAGAACCTCTTGGATTGTTGGTAGGCTGTTAAGATGAGTATCAGATCAATGGGGTTATCCTTGGGAGTCACCCCATTCACCATAGTCAGTAAGTGGAGCACAATCTGCCCCAGGGTAAGGACCGGGATCAGAATACAAAGGCAAGTCTACACTACCAAATTAAGATGATCTAAGTTACGTTAATGTACTGCCACCGCAGTACTTAAATCGCTTTTGCATACCCACACTATGTTCCTTGTATCAGCGGTGCACGTCATCACCAGGAGCGCTCGCACTGAATTGACTCTCAGTGCAGGATGGCTTCTGAAAGGCGGCGACAGCAACAGTCGCTGTAAGCATTGCAGTGTCTACACTGACACTGAGTCAACCTAACCACATCAACCTAGATGCTACACCTATCATGGAGGTGGAGTTCTTAAATAGGTGTCATGGGTGAGTTGCATCTGTGGGAGCTACATTTTAGTGTAGATGACAACAGAGTTCAGCCACCGTAAAGCAGCTTACATTGAGCAAATTCTGTCGTGGGGACCAGGCCTAAATGTGTGTGAATGAAAAAATTTATAAAAGGTCTGTTTCTGATACCTTTCCTCAACATCTCCATGAGCAACTCCATTTCTATGAAGTTCTATCCAGTGACAGACTGTGAATGTGAACATTAGGGGGAAAAACAGTATTTTATATAGAGAAAAGTATTTTAAAATAGACATACTACTAACTTTGATCAATCACAATTAAAATAATCTAGTAATAGTCCAGTTTGAGAAAATTGCAGCTTATTCCCATTATATGAAATGTCTTTGCAGTAAATTAAATTATGTTTTGAACTTGAACTTTTGTTGTATAATCCCAGCAGTGCTATAAATCCTGTTCTCTTTGGATTCAGCAAGCAGTTTCACTGATAGTGTGTGTAAAACAAACAAGATTTGGCTCTCTGATGACATGACACTTTTCGTTCAATTCCTCCTTACTTACTTCCTCCCATTTTTTTCCCCAGTGAATTTCAACTTTCCCTCAAAATTACCTCTAGAGGATGAAAGTCATCGTACTTTAAAAAAAAAATCACTTTTAAGTTTGACGGAAATCCATTTGACCCTTGCTGAGTTATCAGAGAATGCAAAGCGGTGATTTTCAGCCATTGCAAGAATTAGTCATCTTCTATTTTGCACTATGATAAAAATAAAATATATTTTTATGGGTGAAATCCTAGCCCGGAAATCAATGGGAGTTTGGCCAATGTCTTGAATGAAGCCAGGATTTCACCCTTTGGATTTAAAACCTCAGACTTGACATACAAATGTATCATTTAGAGTTTTCTTACTTTGCAAGCTCATCTGACATAGTGTCAATTTAGTGTATTGCTGTGCAGCAGAGATTAATGGTCCCAAGAAATCTGAGGGCATCTTGTAATTGCACACCCCACTAATGCTGCTTAAATGACCACCTTGCTGTGGTACACAGGTCTGGCCGCTCTGTTGAAATGCAGTGGCTTTCAATGGCTAGAGCTGGAAGGCCAATTCATTTAAGCAGCCTCGGCAGTATCTCAGTGAAGCATATGATAAACCATAACATAAGAAGTACACTAACTGGTCTGTACCTTGATAACAGCATTCAGTGTAATGAAACAACTGCACGCAAGACACCCACACACACACGGAAGAAAGAAAGAGAGAACAAATAAGTTTAAACATTATGTTAATGGAGAGACAAATCCTGATTAAAATTATGCCTTTTGGCTCAAAGGCCATTTGCTAGGAGACTAGTGTTCAGAGATTTATTATAGATGAGTTACATTGATTCATTGCTCTGAGGTAATTAAATTTCTGTTGACACAAAAATCTCATAACTCAAGAGGTTTAGCAATCCCTAGAGCTCCCTTCAAGAGAAAATGAAATTAAGGTATGTTGGATGTAGACAAAGGGAAGAGACAAGCCTCATAAATGTGAGCTAATCAAAAAATTGTACACTACAAACTCATACACACTTGGCTACTTCTGTAGTCACTTGATTATTCTAATGGCCTTTGTTTTATAGCTCATCGTGCGTCAATTCATGGCCTGCTGCACCAAAATGTCAACTGTATCAAATGTAAAATTTTATAGTGGAATAGAAAACATGATTGCACTTTGCTGCTCCAGACCAAACCAGAGGTGTTATGTCATCTGCAGTATGAGGTGAAGATTACAGTCTGAGACTAAGATGCCGTTGGGGTTGTTAAACTATTTCTATTGATTTGATTGGTTTTTAACCACATGCATATTATAATATGTTCCTTTGCAAACAACAAAAACCCATCTGTTAAGGTGAAGTTACGGTTGTACATGCTATTTTGTTGCATTTTATTTTGGAATCATTATTACCTTTCAAGAAAATCGCACCTAAAAAGTAAACTTAAACCACAAATGTTTGTAACTGAGAGCTAGTTTGACAACTCTTTATTCACACTGAGTAGTGCCTTATTCCACAAGTTGCCCCGAAGCCTGAGTGTTTAGGAAATAAGATGCCACTCAAATGATCACAATCGAGTTCCAAGAAAACATTGAGTTACTCAGTCACAAGAGTATTAATCGCCCTCAGGAACCATGAGTGGTTTGCTGACTCCCCCGACCCATCTATGAGCCTGGACTGTCCATCTTGCAAACCTTCTGATGGAAAAATTGCCTAGGGATCTGGTCGCACTGAGGTTTATCTCTGCAAAGAAAAGGGCTAGATATTGAGCTTGGGATTTTCAAAAATGCTCAATACTCACCTAACTTTACTCCTGTGCTAGTGAATTGGGAATCTTGACTTCCGTGTGAGAGTTAAATCAAAGTTGAGCATGCATGAAAATCTCATCTGCAGTGCTTAATCCAAAACCCATAGATGTCAAAGGGAGCCTTTTCTTTGTCGACTCTACAGTAAACCCTTAGCTACTTAAATAAAAGCATGGGTCACCAGTAGTCATTTGATGTGCTACACAACATTGCCAGGGCTGGCTATCGCCACTGATACTCCCAATTTACAAATTATGCTTTAAGCAAAACAACTGTGTGCAGAACAGTAGAGCTCTGTTTGCAAGACTCCTTTGCCTACACGTCATTTCTAGTCTGCTTTCCGGGACCTTTTATTGCCACAAACAGGTACATTAAAAAAAGACAGAAAGACAGACAGACTGTTTGAACTCTGGTGAACACTCAGCAGGGGAAATTGCCATAACTCCATTTGGATCAATGGACCAGATGCCCCACGGGTGTAACTCCCAGAGCTCTACTGAAGTCAGCACAGCTATGCCGATTTCTACCAGCTGACAATATGGCCTATAGTATCCTAGATTAAGCCAACGGATGCAAACGTTAGATTCTGTGCCTTTCTTGAGGTGCACTGGGCTGCTAGTCACACACTGTATGAAAATCAAGGCATTAATGGTGTCTAATTTCAAAAAGTGTTTTAGCATAGAAATACAGGTGTGAAGAGTGGTACAGGATTGGCATATATGTGGAGGACAACATATCATAGTTAAGATTGCAAGTGAGTTTCCATTAGAAGTCCACTTTTGGCCATCTCTTACATAGAGGTCAAATCGGCCTCAGACTTGGTAGGGAGAAATTGATTTTAGCATGCAAATACAGGTGTGAAGAGTGGTACAGGACTGGCATATAGGTATGTGGATGCCATCCTAAAAACAGAGTGCTCAGTCCTCAACTAGTGTAAATCCCGTAGCTCCAGGAGTTAATCTGTTTTATGCTGGCTGAGAATCTAATGCTGTGTGTTTGTTTTGCAAAGAAAACCTGACTATTGCATAACTGCAGTGCTTAAGTTTTCGTGCCTTCCCACTGAAAGAATTCCATAAAGTTTTCAAATTGAACTCGAACTTGATTTAAGCTAAAGATGAATTTAAACCAAAACCCTTGGCATGAACACCCACAAACCATGAAGGAATTCAGATTTAGATCTGGATCTACATTGATTCAGGCCTCTTTCTTTTTAAAACGAATTCCTTTTTGAGTCATCATCTGAGCACCAGCAAAGTGGGTTTTTTTAAATGGAAAATATATTTTGGGATAATTGCCAACTTTTTTTTTTTTAAGTTTCAAATAAAATCAGATTTGGGCATAGAAATATTAGCCAAAAAAGGGAAAAACACACCCAGACCTACAGTTAGAACCCCATCTCCCTACCGGACAATTATAAATAACTAACAATGGCTTTAGAAAGGAATGCCCTTCTCATTTGTATTATAATGTCCTGGCATAAAGTAGACTTGGAAACACACTATCAGTTTTATACAGCATTTGAGAGATATCAAAATAGCTTAAACTTTAAGAGCTGACTAAGCCCCACTCACAGGTGATGTTCACATTGGGAAACAGTCTATAGATCAACTAAAGTTCTCTCATTCAGCCTTTTCAAGCCAACATGTCACTCGTGGTTGATCCTTGAGTTTGTGTTTGGGGTGATCTTGAGACTGCAGCTGTGTGAAACCTTGAATCCCTAGAATTAAGCCTACATGAGCACGGGTGCTTTCAAAAACCCATAGTTCCCAAAGATTTATGCACCCCATAGTGAGTAGCCACAGCAACACAGGTGCTGTGGCATCTATCACAGCCAAAGGGAGAAGGCTGGAATGAGAAAAATGAATATTGCCACACACTGCCTCCCAGAAGCCCCAAATTGTGGGTAGAAGCAGTGGCTTAGACTGGGCAGCCTCTCAAAGAGCATGCTGGGAGAAAATATTAATATAGCCAGCTATGGATAGTATGATTAATCAATGATTACTTGGATGGATAAGGAAAGTTGGAGAGGTGCAGTTCCACATGCAGTTTACATTCCGGGGGGAAGGATGGGCCAGAGAGGGAGGGAAAGGACAGACCACGTGTGACTCTCAGTCATTTCATTTAATGCACTACTGGACAGTGCTCAGACATCACATGGGAGTGGTATAGGAACCAGACCTGGTTGAACAGGCAGAAGACATTATCCCTGAGTGGCAGCAGTTTTATCTAATCCCTTTGGGTATCAAAGAGAGGAGGAACTCAAACCACCAATTCACTTTAATTAGACCACATAGACTGATTAATAGAAATTTAATGCAGGAAACAAATCTGGGCCCAAATCCAAAAGAACAAACAGCTTCTAATAAGTAAATGATCCACTTGAATTAATGCTTTTTCTTGATCAAGATAAATCGTCCCTATGCCCAAATTAAGCCAATTAGGAAAATGAAATTATGTCCCTATCCAAAAGTATCAAAACCAGCTAGGGTGACTGAAATTTGATTAGTCTGCATAACTGACTTTAAAAGTCTCTTTGACAAGGCTGTAGTAAGAATTTTGCCATCCAAACAAGGACAAAGCTCTCTAACGCTTCATCTCTCTGATATCTCCTTTCTTCGGCAATAACACAAAGATTACAGCTGAGAAAACAATTGATTTTCCAGTTCAGTGGCTGATAAATCTGAAAAAAAAATATCATTTGGAGTCAAACTAAATATTATGTACAACCCAAACAAAATGCTTCCATATTTGCCGTCTCATTTTGATATATTTTGAGGGTTTTTTTTTCTCCTTAATTGTTTAAAACAAGTCTAGCTACATTACTAAGCAAAACTTCTTTTCAAAATGAAATGTTAAAATGTTTCACTTCATAATGTCTAAACAAAACATTTAATCATATTCAGTTTATGTATGTATTTGGTCCAAACTATTAGTCAAATTTAACCCAGATTCCCACAGTTTTGATTGCCCCAAACTTGCATTTTAGATTGAATGAATCAGACTGAAAACTTTTGCCAAGCTCTTCTGAGGACAGCTCAGTTGCCACTTAGCAATATTGTCCTCAAACCAGGGCAGCAAGTCACAAGACCACAATGCCTTACCAAAGTCTGCAGAAGGTGCAAGACATCTTCCCAATAGTTACCGCATCATTTCCAGAAGAGTTAGAACCCATTCATGTTCATCTGCTGCTAAGATCTTCAGATGCTCCTCAGGGAACTGACAGGTCTCAGACATACCTGGAGTTGGATTTTGCAGAAGATCTGTGTAATGCTTCATTTCAAGTCTCTGGTTCATCTCATGTGTGTTGTTACTCTAGTGCCAATGGTGATTCTAAGAGGCTGGTAGATCTACTGTTTAGCATTTTTTCCAACCCCACCCAGAAATATGGAGCAAATGCATCCACTGGATTAAGGCCCTAACCCAGTTGAGCGCACTTTAATCCCATGCAGAATTTTGATCACACATGTAGTCCTAAAACAGTGGCTTTTCCCTGGAGCCTGCCAAACTAGTGAAGGTCTTGCAAACAAAGCCTGGTGACTTAAGCCCTAAAAGCAACCAAAGCCATCAAACTTCCCACTCTGAAAAACAGCTCCCCCTCCATACACAGGAACCAGCTTGGTAGGAACCAACAAAAGAGCAGGAAAAAACTCAAGCACCACTCCTCCCAGCCTCACTCTCAAACATACCCACGATCCCAAGAGAGGGATTGAAAGACAGAAGATGAAAGAGCCCTGGAGTCCCTTCTCCGCACCCCTCGAGCAGTGATATGGGAAGTGTAGACCTTTGAGCTCAGTGAAGGGAAGTTTCCCTACATGGTAGACATTCAGCTATGCGTGGTTCCTCTTAGCAGAGCTCTCATTGTGCATACAACATGGCTTGACACCCTAAGTGGGCACGTTGCTGTAGGGCTTCACATGCCCTCTGAGGGGCACGCAAATCCTTGTACATCCCATGAAGACATTTGAATAAATTCCAGAAACCGATACATAACCTTTTCTGAAAGTTATTCCATGCTACTGCAGCTTCCTTCAACAATAACTTGTAAATGAAATGTAGATAAATCTTAATCCTAGTTACCCTTTATTTTAAAGCTTAATTACAGTTGTACGAGAGTCTCACAAAATGATAATTACACTTTTATTTAAACAGCAAACAAACATTAAGTTTTATTTTCTTACTGAGAAATCTAACCTAATGGACAAATAATAATGCCACTTAATTTTATGTAATCAAAGAAACGGGGTAATTTTTTTCAGGTAATATATAATGGCAATGGCTCCTTTTTCATGAGATATTAACATTTTCCAAACACAACGGCCTTTTTTTTTTTTGAGTCATCATTCTTCCCTGACTTTATTTTGTTTTGACTGAAAGAAAAGAAAGGCTTCATCTCTCTTAACTCCAAACTAGTTAGAAGGAACATGAGCAAAACTGGGACCCTCGTTCATCTGGGTGTTCTGCAGGTTCATGCCAGTCTATTGGTGTACATTGGGATTAACACTAAGGTGAATATAACTTAGGGCTTGTACCTTTAGAAGATCCCCAACTGGTGTGAACCAGCAAAATCAATGGAGTTATTTTGATTTACACTAGCTGAGATGTGGAACATGCTTCATGACTTTTGTATCATGAATTTTGGTGTTCATATGGACTGGTGTTGATCTCAGTCATAATGGAGTAAATCTGAAGATCAATTGGCATCAGTGGAATTACTTCAGATGCGCTATGCATGTAATAACTCCAGCAGCTTCTACTTGAAACCCCACTTCTGATTTGAGTCAGTTACAAGTGGTAGCCTGGGACATCCAGGGATGATCCACTCCTCTGCTGGTTTGGCTGTGGTCCTCTTGGCCCAGCACCATGATTCAGCTCACCCCAGCACTGAGTGGGCCAGAGCCCCATGAAATGAACTCAGCAAACCTTTGGTAGCCTGGGCATGGAGTCTGCTCTGCTCCACACCACCAATACCGCCACCTTTGGTTCAAGTGGACTTCATGGGGAATCAGCCCTTCATCCTCATCCCCCTCCTCACAGGTCATAGAACAAACAAGATACATGAACAGTCCTTACTCCCATTAAGACAGCTGTCTAATCTCTAGAACAGTAAACTTTTCCCCTTCCCTTTTCTGGGCTCAAAGTTAAATAACCAACTTTAGGTCATATCTTGTAGCTCAGGGTAACCTTTCACCAACAACATATTCAGCACACACTCTTTCATTAAGCAATAAAGATAATTGCTTATCATATATGCACATAGAATTTAAACAAATTTTAATCAAAGAAGAAAAATGTACCCATAATTCCACCCTTTAACAAAACATCCAAATGAGGCTGGCCAGAGATGGCATTTCCTCTTTTCACCAATAGAGGTAGAGAGAGCTCCATATTCTTTCAGCCACGAGGCTTACATTTGCTTCAACCAGAAATAGCATTTTGAACAAGTCCTGTTTTGCAGTGGTGACCTGGCCAATGTGACTCTCGTGCGTTGCGCAGCATTATTTTACACAGACACACAAATTTTTATTCTCGCTATTTGTGTTTTATTTACACAACATGTACACAATAGAACTGATTCCAATCAAATGATTGGACCTGTTAATTGGTTAAAAACAGAGAGAGTTTACACTAGTGTATAGTACCTTCCATTACAAATATCCCTCCCTGCCCCCTGTTTTACTCTCATTCATTCTTTACAACCCTATCCAGAAATGCAAAGTCGGCAAGAACACTATTTCCTAGTGCATTGCTCAGATATGTGCATGGAACTCAATTGAAGTCAACTGGAAAGAAACATGCCTAGCTCAAAGAAAATTTGGCTTTAATTAAAGTCTGTTCTACTCCATGGGCCTGTGACATTATGAAAAAATTGATGCATCCAAATAGCCTTTTAGAGAGAAAAACAATTTGTAAACCTCTCACTCCAAGGACCTTAATTTTACATCTTTACTGAAACTACGTTTTGCTAGTTTGCACTATAAGCAGAAAAATGTTTGCCAATGATTTAAGAGGCTGATGCATCCTGTGAGATGAAAGTAAATATTCCTTGACCTGTTATACTACCAAGTGAAAGAAAAGATTGTGGGCTAGGCGCATCGGGCCCAAGAAATGTGGTGCCATTTTTATTAATAAGGAACGACCTACAGGTTTTTGCATCTGGATAAAACTGGCAACAGTCTTGCAAAGTAATTGTCACAGAGTTGTGCTAGTAATTTGCAGATTTGTTCTGCATCAATAATAATTTTGATTATATTTTCCAAAGATGAGAAAACAAGAGGAGAAAAAAATCATACAGCAAGAATTATAATTTTATTATTGCTGCATCTGAAATCATTAAACTTATGGCGCTGCTAACTGTAGAGGCCTCCGCATGGAAATTATCCTGGAATCTAGGTCACGACAAACTACTATTTGATTTCTGATTAACAAGCACAAATTACCATTCCTATCAAACATTTCATAAAATTGATAATATCAAACTTAACTAACCTTTACCAATATGGTAAGCAATACTGAATCTTCACTGTAGATAATTACATTATCCATGAGATATATTAGTCAGAGGATTCATTCTTCACACATTCCATGTTCAAAACTTCATTCAATTTGCTGCTCTTTAATTTGCATAAGATCTTTAATTATCATGCAGATGGAGACCATAAAGGCCATATTCTGCTCTATTACACTGGTGTAAACCAGGAGTTACTGTATTTAAATCAGTGGATTCATTGTTACCAAGTGTAGATTCTAACCTCCCTTTTCAAAGAACTGAGCAAAGCTGGTAGGAGATGCAAGAATTCAAAAGCTAATGCTATAGTTTCATTGTATTATAGATGTGATGTGTCAGCTCCTAAGCTGGTTTACATTGTAGCTATATCAGAATTTTTTGCAGATGACTTTTTCCCCCAGTAGAATCAGATTTCTTTTCACTGTCTCAAAATGAAGCAGTTACATGTTCTTGATTTAACTGGCTTGTTAACAGATTGTGATTTTTATTGCACAAAATTGTTTAATTTCGAAAGCTGACAGCTGTGAAACAGACAGATTCTGTTTCCGTCAAAGACAGTAGAAGTTTCACCATTGACTACAACTAATACAGGACTGCAACCTGTGGCAGAGTTAAACAATGTCGTTAATGTATAGAAACAGAGATGCAGAGGGGAGGTGCTGGTTTTGCCATGTGCATGAAATTAGCATGACCACATCATTTAATTTACTGAGCTTCATCAGTTTTGAAGAAACCAAAAAAGTATTAATGAGTCTTTTCATCCACATTTGATTTGTGTGCTTTTGTCTCTGGGCAAGACTATGATACTGTCCCCCATAAGTGAGGGTATGTTACTCCATGAGTAGCTCCAATGAAGTCAATGGGTCGGATGCTCAGGTGAGGATCTGCATGGCTACGCTCAAATCAATGGAGTTCCTCTGATTTACACCAAATAAAGAGCGGCCAAACTAAACTACTCATGGATTAAGCCACGAGTAAGGGAAAAAGAATCAGGCTGTATATTTTTAGCATAAAGGTGATGCTGCCCTGACAGAGATCAATGAGATGAAATTCTGGCCCTAGGGAAATCAATGAGAGTTAGGCCCTTGATTTCAGTGGGGCAAGGATTTCACCCAGGGTATCTAAACATCGATCAGCAAAAGCTGATGCAGCCAATGGAGAGACTATTGGGCAAAGTGGGAATGATGGAATTTTAGTGCTCATTTCAAATACAGGGGCAGGGACGTGCCCTTTAGGAAATTCTAACCCTTTTGAGAAAATGTGCACAGCACCAGTTTCAGGAGTATGTTTCTAGGCACTCTCTCTAGCTCTCTACTGGTCAAGAAGAGTTTCTTGATGGAACCCTTCTGTCAGGTGGAGTCAGCAGAAACAAAGGGCCAGGTTCAATATCTAGGAGTTCCTCTTAACATAAAACAGAACCAACTTGAGTCCCACAACCCCAGTAATCTGGGGAAATTTACCACCATCCCTTGGCACCTCTAAAAGGCAATACTACCCCACTTGCAAGCACTGGATCCGTGTACAACAAAAGAGAACTATTAGAAGGGAAGCACAGTTCTACTGGCCTTTACTCATATAGTAAGGATGACAACATTTCATTACCCCTACATTCAAATTCTAGAAGGATTTGTAACCCCAAACCAGCTAAAATCAGTCATTTAAGCAAAGCAGTTCCATCTGCTATGCACCTAGTCAGAGAAGGCATGTCTCTGCAAAAATGATCTGCCCCTGAAGTCTTTTTCCCCCAGCTCATCACTAGATGTCAGGGGAAAGCTCATCAGACTGTGCTTAAATCAATGAGAATCCAGGGGAAATCTTTCAGGACACACATCTCCTGTTCATGGCCAAGGTTATGAAGTATGTGGTAGTGTTATTTGAGTCCATAAATAGCAGCTGAGTCACAAAAATGATGAAATACATTGAATACACCTGACTCTTCACTGCCTTGGCCCTTACGGCATCATTTAGATCTGCAAAAAGTGGGTGTAAAATGCCACTAAATCCAAAAGGTGAAGGCAGATGAGTTCGATTTACACCAAGGCTACTATATATACATCAGGCCTGGAGTGCTTTATATGCATTTTGCACAAGAACACATGACTACATACAAGGAAGAACAATGAGAAATCAGGCCCCTGATTTCCATAATTCATGTTTCTTGCACACACTTCCCGTCCCCTTACACACTCAGTCATAACATAACTGCTCAGATAGCTTGCAAGAGAGTAACATGAGCTCTCTGCTAGCTCCCCAGAGAGTCAATGCACCAACGACATGGCGTTCTCAGGCCATTAGCCAGGAAAGACTCGGCAGTGAAATTTTCACAGCAGAGCTTCAAACCAGTAGATGTTCATCTAGACTGCTGTTTCTTTGCACACTTAAAGAACAAGCTGGGTTTGCAGAAAGATTAACAAACCTTTGGAGAACTTGGATTGAATGGAGCTTTGGGTAGAAGCCATTCAGAGCCACATGGTTTCATGCGCAAGGCACCTTTTTCACATTTTGTGGTTCTTGGAAACACAAAGCAAAACTCAGTGGGTGAAAACCATGACCAACTTGAAAAGGAAAGTGATGCATGAACTCCCTCTGAACCAAAACTGGGATGCGTCACTTCACTGCTGCTGCCCCAACAGTTGAGCCTATAGTCACATATTTCCAATGAACCATACAACGAACCTCTAATGGAGCTGTCTGAAGTAGTCACATCACACTTCAATCCCATTTAAACTGAGCTGAGGGTCAGTCCATTTGCTAATTCAGCCCGCGCTCATGAAAATCCAGGGAACATGGGCCGATGATGTTTTCTCAGCTGGAAAACTAGCAATCTTTCAGTCTCAGTTGTCCTCCCTTAATTCCTCTCAAATCCCATCTTAACCCTTCCACTCCTATGCTGAGACATCCCTTCAGTGTATTTGGGAGTCAGGGGACTAACAAACTGGGGATTACTTTCTAGGAAATGGGTAGAGAGCAGCACCAGTAGGGAGATGTACCACAAACCATTATTTTGGAGATGCTTAAGAACAGGGTAGACAAATGCCAGTCAGGGATGATCTAAGTATACTTAATCTTGCCACAGCATGGGGAGGTAGGACTAGATGACCTCTTGAGGTCCCTTCCACCCTACATTTCTATGGCTCCGTCATCGATCCCCAGCCATTAATTTGCATCCAGTTTCTGCAAAACTAAACTGCTGGGCTCATCATACAAAACCCTTTGGTGAACCAAACCTTACACACAGGTAATTGCCTGATTCTCCACTCATGTAGTCATGTAGACCTGTGCAGAGAGGGTGCAAAATGCAACTAGGTGTAAACGAATACACAGTGTGCCAGGCTTTCTCACCCAACTTCCCTCTCCCCGCCCCCATGTAGAACGCCCTGTTAGTGGAATGGAATTGATGGTAGAAAAAAAATCCCATTTTCATCAACAATTTTGAGAGTATTATTGAAAATTTGAAAAACCCCAACTATAGGTGTGACCTGGCACATCAGGCATGGACTCAGGAGATTTGAATTTCTATTCCTGGCTCTGTTACAGGTTGGCCTTGTCAGCGAAGCACTTCCTTCTCTGTGCTTCAGTTTCCCCATCTCGAAAATGGGATTACTGATACGGGGCCCCTTTGCAAAGCGATTTGAAATGTATCGATGAAAAGTGCTAAATGAAAGCTGTGTATTATTGATCATAATAATCATGCGAGATTTCAGTTTTACAATGAAAACTTACAAAGAGTAGAGGAAACCTTCCGATGAGAACAAATAGTTTTAATTACATTGACTGTGTGTGTTTGTGTGCGCATGTGCGTGTGGAGGGTGGGGGGTGGGAATATCATATCACAACCAGCACTAGTAATGTGTCGTCAGCTTTAACTGCCCCGTTGTCCCATGGTACCAGTACTTTCAAGTCAGACATTGGGGTTCTCAACTTTCTAGAAAAGGTGTTTTACACAGAAAGTTAACTTTAATGGAATTGATGCCATCTGATCAGTCAGGCCACAACAAAAATTATCATTCCTTTATATCAATCTTTGCAGACAACTTTCCTAAACCAAAAAAAATATGTGCATATATGACACAGTGGTAAAAGGAGCATGGAATGGCATTTGGTCTGGACTAGAGAAGAAACAACCTCAGTCTAGCCCAATAACAGCAAATTTCTTTAAGATACTATTTCACCAGTCAGGTTAAAAAATAGATAAAAATAAAAAGGTAAATTAAGATAAAAATATAAAGGTTGGAGCAATTTTGGTGAAAGAGATTTGATGTATATATGGTGGACATGCCTTGACACAAGAGAACATTGGGATGCAATTCGTAACCAAACAACAGCAAATTATTGGCTATTACCAAATAATTCTTTGGTAATCCTAGGGCTTCCTAGGGGAAATGACAACACAAAAGAAAACGAAGAGTTACTCTCATCTATATGTAGCTGCTCAGCTGTTGACATCCTCCCCCCAGTAAGTCATAAATATTCCAACTATACAGGATGGTTAAGAAAAACACGGGAAGTTGTTATAGGAAACTTAACACACCAATCACCATACGCAAAATAGACAGAGGATAGATAACCAAATATCTAAATATCTATCTACCATTCAATGCTCAGACAAAGCAAATTCACGCGGCAAAAAAACCAGCACATCTGTCCAATATTTTTTGACAATTAATATTTTATAGACAAGTCTGGTTATGTAGTCAGAGATTTTACTCAGTGTAATAAAATCACTAGAAGCAACCTGTCCTGGGTGTTGTTATGATGTTTACTGTGTAATATGGTAACATGCTGGTAAATAACGTGATCTGATGACTATATTTCTGCATGTTTCTCTAAACAAAAACTCACTGTAGTAATGATTGTTTTGTCTCTGATATTTACCTGGCAGGGATTTGTAAACTTGTTAATACTTCCTAAATAAATAAATCGTTAAAAAATATTGAAACAAACATTTTAGGAAGTGTCTGGCAATAGTGAGGCAAAACTGACATACTACCCAAATAGCCATGCTGTATTTAACATCAAGGCTTGCAGTCATCTCATTTCCTGCGCATGTTGGACCTGATTCAGTCAGCCATGGGGTGAATCGCATTCAGAAAGGGCCTGGGGTCAACCTCTTCTCTTTTCTCACTAACCTACTGAGTGCAATGCTGTTGGTAACATCTTGTTTATCACACGGCTCACCTTGGATATGCAAGAATTGTCTCCTTTGTTCCTACCCTCTACTCTATCTCCCCATCAGCCATTCAGTCCTATATTAAATTATTCATGAATGAAAGAACAGTTTTCAGCATTAATAATTTACAGCTACACCAAGCGGACATATAAAGCAAAATGCAACTGACAAGGGAATCTGAGCTTTAGCAGCTTTTAGGATACTCATTCATCTCATATTTTCTGTCATTAATCTTATGCTTTGCTGCATAGAAGAACTGCTCAGCGACAGGAAGATTTCCCCAATGACTCAGATGTGAAATGGAGGCTCCGTACCTGTAAATGGGATACACATTTGCTGAAGGGCTGGTGTCTGATCCTACAAATCCTTACTCCTGGAAACAGTTGCATTGGACTTAAAAGGAGCTACTCATGCATACGGGGATACTTATACCAGCAAGAGTTTGCAAAGCTGGGCCCCTAACATGCATGTAGTGATAATATTATTAATTACTAATTTCTTACTGAGCCTCATTTACGATCCTGCTGCTTTTCTTGGCAGGATCATAATCTAGCTTTTCACTTTTGAGAGACCTGCATTCATTAAGTCTACTGAGGAGCTCTCCAGACATCTCTATTTCACCTGGGAAGAGCTTAGATTCTGCAGTGACAGGGGCTATGAAATCCCCCTAGATAGGTACCAGATCAGTTATAATTTTAATTTCCTTCTCTTGACACTTCCATAACCCAGGAGGAAAATCAGCAGAATCCTGCATGAAGCATCCTTGCTTAATATCATCAAGACCCAGATATTCAGAGGTTTATTAAAGTGCAAGTGTTTAGTAAGAAGTATTTAGACTAATTATGTGGCTTTTAAAAGCTACTTTCCGCAAGCATCTATCAAGTAAAAAGGTGGCATATGAACACTCTAGATACATAAATCCAGAGATACTGATATCTCCCTTCATCTCTTCTCTGATTAACAGAAGTAGTTATTGGTGTTGCTTCCACTGTAGATAACAACTCTGGATTAAACACCTGGAATTCTATGACTTGGATCATCAAAAATTCTTTTGTCTGGTCCCAAATGACATGATATCTAGCATACGGGTTCTATATTGGGCACTTGATCCTGAGATGTGTTGTTCATTCATAATACCCACTGCAATCAGTAGTTATGCATTCAGGACTCCATCCTCAATTGCTGAATATCGCAGGTTTGTAGGAGATGGTTTTCCCTTTCCAGGAATTTTTTCAAGACTTCAGAAATCTCCCCCAGATAGGGACACAGTCCAAATCTAAACTAAACATACATAAGTCCACAAGCTTGGGTCCCACACCAAAGACAGCTGGGGGGTTCGCAAATCAGGTCTGTGTTTATGTATATGACTAAAAAAATCAGTTGGTAAAATTAAAATATTTTCTTTTGACATTTAAATAAGGTTTCATTTTACTACTATAATTTGCTTAAATTTCAAAATAAAAAATCTGGTTTTCTGTTTTGTTTTCTTATGGGTTCCTTTAATTACCTTCTAAGCCCATTTAAGAAAAAAAAAACAGAACTGTTCAGCCTCTCTCGATTGTGACTTCTCGGGTATCGAGTAAAGTGTTCTTAAACAATTCCCAGTGATCATCCCCATATTATTTTTAAATTCGCTCTCCCAATTAATTTGCCTCAAGTATTTTCAGCCTTGTGAAATCACCCATTTTAAAGCACCATATTTTTATTTATGTATACACACACACACAAAACTGTTTGCAAATATGATCAAGTTATGATCACTTGTATCTAAGTTGCCATTAATTCTTAGGTCTGCAATGAATTCCTCTATGTTTCAAGACGAAGTCTAACACAGAATTCCCCCATTCTGGCCGCAACATGGTTTTTAGATAGAAAACGGTCATCTATAACGTTTCAATTTTCCAAAGGTGATTTAGTACTCGCAGTATGGCACCTCCAGCATATATCATGGAGATCAAAATCCTCCATGATCATGCAGCTCCTTTTTTCCAGCACCCTATAGATAGGTGCGTAAAGAGCCAGCCATCCTGTTCCCTAGTGTGATTAGGTGTTCTGGAGTAGACACTAACTTGTACTCCGGGCTCAGAGGGAAGGGGCAGTTTCCCGTGGGCCTCCATTTGAGTGGCATTGTGATCTGGCATATAGGATCACAGCAACACTCGGGTCTGGCCTGGCTGCCCCTCCAGGGGCAACCAGGCCGTATTTGAGTAAGTGGCCTTGCAAACCAGCCTAGGGGGATTACAATGTTACTCAAAATGTGGCCTGGCCACCCCTCTGCCACAATGGAGGGGTGGCTCGGCCAAACTTGAGTGGTGGTGGGACCCCATACCTCAGGGCACAACCCCCAGAGTGGGGAGCCAGGACAGAAGCTGTCTCTGTGGGGTGACTGCAAGGTGGGCTCAATCTCCAACCCTCCCCATTCCGGGGCATCTGCTCAGTGGTAAAGTTTTGGGAAGGCTGGGAACTGAATTTCAGGCATTGAATTCAAGCATTCAAGATCCTTTTCTTCACTGTTATCAGTGACTCGGAAACAGGCCATGCCATTTCTGACGTAGAGTGCCGCTTCCCCTCCCCTATTGCCCACTCGATCCCTGGTTAAACAGGTTATAATCATTTCCAATCTGGCAGGATGACCCGCACCATTTCAGAAATAGTGGCTAGATCAAGTTGAAGCTCATAAATGAGTCATTCCAATTCCTGCCGTTACCCGGGCTCCTAAACAAGTGCGCTTCTCCCTCCTTTTGTCACCCTTTCCTTTTCTTATTAGTTTGAACACCTTCCTGATCACTCAAGCCAACCTGTCTCCAATATTGGCTCCCCTTCTCCTGAGATGGTGACTATCCAGATTGTACGGCCCCCTGCGCCTCACAGAAGATGGACCAATGTGCCACATCACCAGTAAGCAGGTGCCATTTTTACATGGTCCCAGCTACAAAATAAATAAATAATGAAGTCACATGCTAATGAAGTTGCAATTTTAGAGCACATTAACTGAAAAAAATGAATGGACGGCTCTTCTATCTTTCAGTGGAAAACTGCTAACGTTGCGCAGTGGAAGTGCAAACGCTAGCGATATAATTGAGTAGGCAGCGCTTTCTCTACTGTTCTACTTGCATTGTGTCTGACTTGTGAATGGAGACTGAGCAGTTTCTACCTTTTCCTCACTCAGGAATCTTTGCTATTCGCATGTCTTCTAGTGATACACTAACCAGCTTTCTCCAGAGGAAAGCTTTTCCCACACTCCTGCCTTGCATTTCCGCCACTGGTTTTTAAGTTGTTTAACTCCTTATGTACCTTGACCAAGAGTTGCAGAATTCATTTTGCCCAACTAGAGAAACGGTTGAAAAGGCCTGATTCTCAGAGTGCAGGTGTTCTTCATAGTAGTACAAAAATGCAATGCCAGCTTCTTCTTTAGTTTTTGCTTCACGCTGCAAATTGCTTCTCAGGAAGATTAAGAAGAATATTTCAAACGTATCTGTCCATTGTTTAATTAATACAGGCAACAAACCAAGCAACTACACAATGCTGAATACAGCTAAACAACAGAGAAAAAGTTAATGACGCAGTCCTGATTTAGTCATACACTTTTAACCTAACAATATCACTCACAATTTCCTCTGTGACTGGCACATTAAATCAAGATGGAAATTGCTTCCTAATCTGAACACTGTTCGATAAACTAGAATATCTTGGTGTTTGGGACAGGCTGTTTCCTTCTGGGTTCAGTTGAGGAACCTCCTTCATTTTGTAGTCAGATTTGGCCAGGCATCATGATCAATCTCTTGGTCAATGTGTGAAAGAAACCAGAACCAACTTCTCAACACCAGTAAAACTATGTTAAATTATGAGACGTTAGAGGGCAATAAAAGCAAAGATGTTGCAATAGGGCATTGCCACAGCTTCCTTCTCTCTACTTCCTGTCTCTTAGATCAGTGGATCTCAACATTTTCAGACTACTGTCCGCCTTTCAGGAGTCTGACGCTTGAGCCACACTGCCTGCAGATCACACATATAACTCAGCTTCATGGGGCCCTCTGTGGCATAGGGCCCAGGGCAATTGCCCTGCTTGCCACCCCCTAAAGCCAGCCCTGCACTTCCATCCTCCATAAACGATGAACCCCAGGTTGAGAAACACTGATTTAGATTTGTTGATGCACCCCCGGAAGACCTCTTTGTACCCCCAGGGGTATGCATCCCCCTGGTTGAGAACCACTGTCTTAGACACTGAGAAACAAATGGTTTGTCATAGCCTCACTGTATAATGAAACACTTTAATGCAGTTAATTCTCCAGTAAGACCAGGTAATTACATTTCTTGGCATTATATTTTTATTGATGGGCTCATTAGCATTTTTAGCACTCCAAGAGTGCACGGTGATGTAAACACATGCAACAGACATAATTCAGCTTTGAGGAATGTACAGAAATACTGCAACATTTTGAAAACAGCTCCATGGGTACCGAGAAGACCCTATTGAGTCTGCTAAGTACTTTTAAAAAGTCTGTTCACTTTATTTAGGTTCCTGAAAGGAAGCAGTGTCTTTTGGGTGATCTGGCCCATAGAAAACTGATCTCCTCAGATTGTATGCAGTCCTGGCTGGCTGAATGTACATATTTTAATTTCTTTTCCCAAACATATACTATACTTTTTTGTCTATACCTACCTTATATCAGTCGTTATTACAGGGTTTTCCTCACTTCCTAGTACTTCAAACTTCTCTTGATTTTTCTTGTTGAAGACGGCTAACCTCAGTAATTTGTATTCATTGTTCATGTTATATCCTCTCCTCATTTATGACCAGCCCCATTTTCTCTGTGCTTCTTTCCTTCAGATCACACACTGCCTATCCAGATATTTATCTTACCCTCATCACCATCGTATTTGAGCATTCATACATTTACCTTCACAACACACCTTAGAGGAAGGAAATACAATCCCCATTTTGCACACTGGGGACTGAGATGCCACATCGTTTTAGAGCTAGATCCACAAAGGAAGATTTAGACGTTGTGATGCTAAGCAACGCAGTCCCTAACTCCAATGCCCACTGGTGCCTAATGGGATCCTTAGCCGTCGGTTAGGCACCTAGGCGCCCCATGAATTGTATGGGGGGAGTGAGGTGTCCAGGTATGGGATTCTCAGAAGCCTGCAGCCAACCAGGGAGTTGCCTTGGCTAGCCAATAGGAAATGCCAAGGGGAAAAGTGCAGCCTAAACCCCACCCCCGCAAAGGCACCTCCCTCCACTTGCAATTCATAGCTATCAACCCTTTGCTGGGGTTAGGCCCCTAAGCCTGGTGAGCCTTTTTTTGTGAAAATTACACACACAGAAACCACCTCTCCACCTCATTGTAGGCAATAGTCCAGTGATCCTCACCTGGAGGGAGTAAACCTATTTTCAAATCCCTTCTCTCCCTGGCTGGGAGCAGGGACTTGAACACTTGCCTCCCACCTCCCAGGAGAGAGTCGTAACCACTCACTGAATGGGTAGCTCCCATGTAAACGCACACTACATTTCTGATTTGCTCACCCCCAGCTGTCTTTGGTTTGGGACCCAAGCTGATGGACATGATGCAAGCACATCTACTAGCTTGGGCCCCACAAGCTAGATACGCAGGGATTACCTAGTTTGTGACCACACCGGGGCTTTGGCGTGAGCAAGAGGGCCAAGCAACACAGCAGAATCAAAACGTCAATGGTTCGGGGCATGTCCCTGGAGAGGAACATAGGCTACCTGTGAATTTAAGTGCCTCCCAGAATAGGCGGCAGCTAAGTGGGGATTCTGAGGTGCTCAGTGGCACCTAAATGTTGCATCTAGGACCTACCGTGGCAATTAGGTACTTAAATCCTGTTGTGGATCTAGCCCTTTGTGCTGTACCAAAGGTCACACAAGAAGTCTGTGGCAGAGCAAGAAACAGAACATGCTTCCCCTGACACTCAGTCCAGTGCTTGATTTACCAAACCATTCCTCCCATTTCCATTCATCTCTTTTAGCCCTAAACCTTTCTTAACTCCTAACCCTTTGGAAAACATCGATTCATTCTTCTTTTATTGTGTCTTTATCGTCTCCCTGCTGGCATTAACAGACTCTGTGGGCACTGGACCGGGAGCCCGGAGACTTTGGCTCCATCCCTACCCCTGCTGGCTGATCTAGTTAAGTCTCTTTATTTCCTTGGGCTTCAGTTTTTCCACCTATGAAAAGGTACAACAACATTTACCTCCCTGTGTCAGGGTGCTTTGAGATCAACTGTTGAAAATGCTATTTGTTTAATTCTCTGTTCCATTTGCTATACATTTTTTTGTTGTTGTTTAATGTGAGATCTGTCAGCACTCCCACATGCTCTGGTGCTGCAATCTTTGATACACATCAGGGATGTTTTGGAGATAAAATAAATTCTGCCATTATGTAACAGGGACAGACTCCAGGAACCATTAAAAGTTTCTTCTAAATCTCCTTTGTCAGTAGAAGCTTTTGATTGTGCTCTCTGTCTAGCACATATCATGACTAATAAACTATTAAAATATCAGCTACAATGTAGCAGAAGAGGGGATTTGATCATGGAATCCAAGTACCTACCAGGGAAAAGATGACCTCTTCGATCTAGTAGTCAATGTCATAAACGAGATCCAATGGCCAGAAGCTGAAGTGAAAACAACTGAAATAAGGCAGTTTTTTTTAGGTTCAAATTTTTTAACAGTGAGATAATTAACTATTGGAATAATTATTCCAGGGGTGTGATGGATTCTCTGTTTCCTGAAATGTTAGATTAAGACTGCATATCTTTTTAAACAGTACACTGCAGCTCAACCACCAGTAAATGGGCTCAGTGCAGAAATCACCTGGTGAAATACCATGACCTGTGTTATACATGAGGTCCACCTAGATAGCCCTTCCAGCCCTAAAATCTGTGACTAGATTTCAGCTACTATTTTTAAATAGCCCACTGATTTATGCTTGGTTGATTAATTTAAAATGTGATAATATTTGATCCCAAAGACCTAAGTGCTGAGTTTTTCTTTCTTTTTTTTTTTTTTTAAATTAAGAGGTGAACATGGAAGAACTTTGGAGTTATGAACAATCAGTTTGTAACTCTGGTGGTTAACCACACACCTCATTTGGAACTGGAGGTAAGCAGTCAGGCAGCAGCAGAGACAAACAAAGAAACCAAAAAGCAGAGAGAGTGCAGTACTGTGTTAAACATAAGATACAAAAAAAAATTTTAAAAAGTAAAGGGAAAGTTTAAAAACAAAGATTTGACATGGGTAAGGAAACTTTTTCTGTGCTTGTTTAATTCAAATGAAGATGGTCACAAGCAGCATTCTTTTTCTGCATAATAAACTTTCGAAGCTGTGTTAATCCCGTGCTCATCTGTAAACTTTAGAAAGCAAAACCATATGTGTTGTTTAGAGTTATGATAGTTTCAGAGTCACGATCAACCTCCATTCCTGAGGCATTCTTAACTCTGAGATTCTGCTGCAATTTCTATAGCATCCTGCTATGGAGGATACATTGCAGTGGTAAGCACTTTCTTTTGCTTTTCCTATTTTTCCATAATTGCCTTCACTGAAAAAATGACCTTATTCAATGATTGTTATGGTATTGTTATTAACTATATGTATTAGGGGTCCCAGCTAAGATATTGTTCTAGGAGCTGTACAAAAAAGAGAAAATCTTAGCCCCAAAGAGCTTACAGTCTAATTTGATAAGACAGAGGATGGGAGAGGAAACAGGGCAGAGAGGTAAAAAGTTTGCTCAAGGTCACACAGCAGAGCAATAAAGAGTGGAAATAGAACACACATCTCGTCACTAGTGTCCAATCCACTGGACCACAGAATCTAATGAAAAGACTTTATTCTAAAGCATGTGTTTATTTTCCATTTAATGTCTTCTTCATAATGGGCCCTTTTAAATTATGTTGGTAATTGTTGTATAGTATCCAAACATAGATGTTCATAAAGAGACACCGTGGGTGAGATTCTTAGCTGGTGTAGACTTTTGCAGCTCCATTAAAGTCATTGGAGCTATGCCAATTTATACCAACTGAGAATCTGACCCTATGAATCAACTGTGACATGGGTAATGGATTTTCAGTGAAGTCAAAATGTGTTAGCACTTAATAGCCATAACTCTCTTTTTGCTGTTAATTAGGTATTAGATGTACTGCTAATGAAAAGTTCTTCCAGAAAATATGCAATCTAATTCCGCAATGACCAAATGGAAATTTCACTAGCCTTTCAGAAAAGAAAATACAGGCAATATTTTTGCACAAAATTCTCTTGATCCTCCAGAATTTTGAAAGCAGAAAAAGAGAAGATTGGGTTAGGCAATTATATAGTGTTTTAGGAGGAACACGTAAATGAGTTTTCATATGAATTCATTAAAATCTACCCTTTGCCCCCATCTCGGGCCACCAAGCTCCAGAGGGCAGAAGTACTACAGTAATTGGATTCTGTGTGGGCAGCATATGCTTTTTAATTAAGCTACACTGCACACATTTTAATGCGACCGAAATTGGAGTGCTCTGATGAGTCTTTATTTTGTCAATTTTTTCAATACTTCTTTTAGACGTTTGCAACAGGCTTTAACAAAGTGTTAGACCCAGAAGTGGAAAAATAAGTGAATCCTGTTTTGTGTTTCATATTTCTACAAAGGATCCAGTCCTTTTGGAGGTCTAACAAATATATGGAAATTGTATCATGCCTCTAAGAAAGACAAACAGCCTTCCTCTAATCACAGGGAAATTAAATGAGAATTTACTTTATTGTTGGGTCTATTCATTCTGCCAAGTCTTCAGAACAGGCTGTGACCTATTACAATCCCTGATTCAGCAAACTTCTTAACCACTCATTTATGTCCCATTATAGTCAATGGGACTTAACATATTTCATAAAGTGAAATGTCTGATGCTTTGTTGCACCAGGGCCTTATTCTCTGATCAATAGGGCTTCACCTGTGTGCAGGGATTTGCCACTGTAAGAATTCAGATAGGCAATTGCAGAACAACTAGATGTGGTATGGAACCTATCACTTAAATCAGCCTCTGTACCAGCTAACTAGAGGATAGCTCATGTAACACTGATTTTTTTTATTTTTATTTTTCCAAAGGCTCCAGAGTTGATCCTGGCAATTACTGGCCACTAGCCAGTAACTTCAGTACCCAGCAAATTGGTTGAAACTATAGTAAAGAACAGAATAAGCATGATTAGTTGGGGAAGAATCAAGATGAATTTTGTAAATACAAATCATGCCTCACCAATCTTTAGATTTCTTTGAGGGTATCAACCAACATGTGGACAAGGTGATCCAGTGGATATAGTGGATATAGACTTTCAGAAAGCCTTTGACAAGGTCCCTCACCCAGAGCTCTTACGCAAAGTAAACGGTCATGGGATAAGAGGGAAGTTCCTCTCATGGATCAGTAACTGGTTAAAAGATAGGAAATAAAGGGTAGAGGTAAATAGGTTTTCAGAATGGAGAGAGGCAAATAGTGGGGTCCCCCAGGGATCTATACTGGGACTAGTGCTCTTCAACATATTCTTAACTGAACTGAAAAAAGGAAGTAAACAGTGAGATGGCAAAGTTTGCCAATAATAAAATACTTCTCGATATAGTTTAGTCCAAAGATGACTGTGAAATTACAAAGGATCTCACGAAACTAGGGGACTGGGCAACAAAATAACAGATGAAATTCAATGGTGATAAATGCAAAGTAACGCACATTGGAAAACATAATCCCAATTCTCTCTCTCTCCCTCCCCGCCCTCAAGATATATATAATGATGGGATCTAAATTAGCTATTAGCGTTCAAGAAAGATCTTAGAGTCATCATGGATAGTTCTCTGAAAACATCTGTTCAATATGCAGTGGCAATGAAAAAAGCTAACCAGATATTAGGAAAGAGATAGATAGTAAGACAGAAAACATCACATAACATAAATGCATGGTATGCCCATACCTTGAATATTACATGCAGTTCTGATTGCACCATTTCAAAAATGATGTATTAGATTTGAAAAAAGGGCACAAAAATGAATAGGGATATGGAACAGCTTTCATATGAGGAGAGATTAAAATGACTGGGACTATTCAGTTTAGAAGAGATGACTAACAGGGGATATGATAGAGATCTATAAAATCATGACTGGTGTGGAGAAAGTGAATAAGGAAGTTATTTACTCCTTCACATAACACCCAAACCGGGGGTTACCCAATTAAATTAATGGGAAGCAGGTTTAAAACAAACATAGGAAGTACCCAGGGTTAGTTATAGACCAAATGGCACCCCCGCATTGCAAACTTTTGAATACTTTATTTTTCATTTCATTTGTAGCCTATTTCATGACTTCAATGCACAATTTGCATACATGATTTAACCTTGTCATATAAGACAAATATTTGCATTCTAAGATCTGTAAATCAGTATTTATTCATACCATATATTTATATATACCATTTATTCATACCATATGTATATTTAAATACACGTCATTTATATATCATTTATTCATACCATATATAAATAAATAACATATTTCCGCTAATCTTATAAAAACTTTTTAATTTTAAGAATAACGGAAATGTACTAACATCAAGAAATGGAACTGTGCGCCAACACCGGGTGGACCAGTATTAAACAGTGCTAAAGTAGGTGACAGCCTCTGATGTTCACCCTCATCCTTTTGAGCTAAAGGTCGTTTTTCTTCCCTTTGTCTTCACAAACTGAAGCAGAGAGTCGCAGAGATGCAAAGACTGGCCAATGGCATTTTCAAGCAACAAAATAGCAAGTGATGTCAGTCTCTCATTTGCTGTCATTGATCGAAGATAGGTTTTCATGATCCTAAGCTTTGAAAAGCTGCACTCACCAGGCATGACTATGACGGGCAGCGTGAGCAGAATCCTCAGAGCTAACCACATTATAGGAAAAGTGTCCTTAAGCTTTGCATCATGAATTAACTAGAGAACTTGGAGTGGAGAGTGGCAAAATGTGATGGATGTCTTTTTTGGGTGCTGGCTGGTGAGTCTTGCCCACATGCTCAGGGTTTAGCTGATCGCCATATTTGGGGTCGGGAAGGAATTTTCCTCCGGGGCGGATTGGCAGGGGCCACGGAGGTTTTTCGCCTTCCTCTGCAGCATGGGGCATGGGTCGCTTGCTGGTGGATTCCCTGCAGCTTGAGGTCTTCAAATCTCACTTTTGAGGATTTCAATAACTCAGTCATGGGTTCGGGGTTGTTATAAATGTGTATGGGTAGGGTTTTGTGGCCTGCCTTGTGCGGGAGGTCAGACTAGATGATCATATTGGTCCCTTCTGACCTATGAGTCTATGAGTCTATGAGTCTATGAGTCAATTCACCATAGAGGTCTTCATCATTGACAGCCAAACAGTCCCCATGTCTGGTGAAGGTCTGTACAAATTGTTCAAGAATGTTTGCCTGTCTGTCAGCTGCTTAATAAGGTCATACAAAAATGACCTCAGTACAAAGGTTAGTGAAAAATGTTCACAGAGGATAGGTTCATGGAGGATAGGTCCCTCAATGGCTATTAGCCAACATGGCCAAGACACAACCCTATGCTCCGGGTGTCCCTAAAGCTCTGACTGCTGGACGCTGGGACTGGATGACAGAGGATGGATCACTTGATGAGCTCCCCCGTTCCTTCATAGCCTCTGAAGCATCTGGCACCAGCCACTGTCAGAAGACAGGTTACTGGGCAAGATCAACCTTGGTCTCACCCAGCATGGCCATTCTTATGCTTGTGTAGAACAAGTTCCAGTGCCTCTCTTCTTATTCCTGGAAATAAACCCAAACTAAAAATCCAGACCTTAACTTCCTTTCCCCACTGCACCCCTTTAAGTCTGGAGAAGTTCAGGTCTAAATCTAAAATGTATGCTTGATGCTTATATCTGTACTAGGCCCAAAGCAGAACTTCAAATATGAACACCACTAGTTTATTGGAAAGTTTGGATTTGGATACTGATAATTTGGATATTGAGTTAGTAATTTCTGTTCATCTCAATTTATGAAAAATAGTAAAAGAAAAAACCCATTTTAGAGAGGTACAATTGATTTATTAGACATTGTGAAATCTGAAGTACCCTAACATATTGAGCCATAGATTCACAGCTTCCACGCAAGGCCAGAAGGGATGGCTGTGATCAAAGACGGTCGGAATCACTGAAAGAAGTTTTGAAAAATTACAGAATGCTAAAAGGAAAAAGAAGGAAGAATTCAACCTTAACTATAACAAATCTTTCAGTATGCTATAATAAAAAGGAGAGAAAGGGAGAAAGGGGGAAAAAGGAAAGGAAAATATAAAACCACCACCATTTTGAAATTTAAAAATTTCAATTTTTATTAAAAAGATTTGAGTAAAAAATTCTAAAACCAAACTCCTCCTTTCTCTTTAGAACTAAAATGGCTGCATTTTTAATGTTTTTTTGCTCTGCGTGGCGGTAATTGTTTTTCTTTCTTTCAAACAGCTCTAGTCTATGTAATTTTTGTTTTCATTCAAAAGGAAATTAATTGGAATTTTGTCAGGGTATCCTCCTCCCGGTGTTGCTGACTGGGATGTAGGCAGTCAGGCCTAGTGGTGGAAGCAAGAATTCAGCCTTCCAGTTAGAGGTGGGTCGAGAGTGAGCAGAGTCCAAAAATGAGATGAGGGGCAGTACTAGAGGGCCAAAAGCCAAATGCTAATGCAGAAGGGGGTAAACCAGAATCATAAACTAGAGGCAGAACCAGCAAATGATCCTGTCCCTGACAACACTCCCCTCTCTTCAGGGTTGCCTCCCAGTTGATCTGGGGATGGTTTTCTCAGGGTAGATGTGGTAGAAGGCACACAGGGTGTTCAGGGCATGGACATCTTCCATGGGTTCCCGCAAGTGCTCCGCTGGGCTGTATCCCTCCAAGCCAATCAGATGTTGGAAGATGACAAGTCACTCCTGTGCTAGGATCCAGCCAATCCACCAGGCATGGTCTGGCTCCGGGCCAGTATATTAGCCTCACAGGAGGAACAGCAGCTCAAACTTCTCAGCCTCATGCCAGAGCTTTGAACTCTCCCCTGCCTGGTAGTGACAACAGAGTCCACAAGCCTTAGCCTGCTCCAGCCTTGCTCTGACTCACAGCTCTTGATTCTGACTCCGACCCCATTGGCTCCAACCACTAGACCTAACTACCAAGGCTCCGACCACTAAATCTGACCGTCCCCATCACAATTTGACAGATATTGGAGTCTTCTCTGGAGTCAGCAGGAGTCCAGACTCTGCTAGACCATATAATCCTCTTGGCTCTGAACCATTACCAGCAGAGGGAGAGGGGCTGTGCTACGTTCATGGAGCCGCTCACCAAGGTGATTGTCAGTTCTGATCCATGGATTGATGGGGTTGGTGAGACGGGGCAGTGACTCGACCTAGTCCAGTTTGTCCTTCATATCTTCGTTCAGGCCAGTCCAAAACAATGTCACTGTGCAGCCTCGTTCCACTCAGTCTCAGTGGAGATTTGATTGCGGATCGGGGAGCTGATTGATGCCCTGACTGTAGCATTTGCATCAAGTGGCTTCGGTGCAGTGGGGCTGACCAAAGATAACTGGCATGGCCTGAATGAACTGTTCCAACCAGCCCAGGAGGGGGCTGGACTTTTCCAAGAGTGGGAAGTCCTAGGCCAAGGCCTCCCCTCAGCAGACTCATGAGTAATCTTTCTCAGGCCTGGTCTGTTGGAAGCGGTTTGGGGTGTAAAAAGGAGAGGAGTTGGCCTTGACTTAGGCAACTTGGAACTGATCATAATCCCCACAAAACTTGTCTGGGGGCTGGACCTTCAGCTCCATGGAGTCAAGAGACACGGTTGCTAACAACCGCCTGGGCCCATAGAGCCACATTCTGCACCTACAAGTGGAAGTCCGGGCCTGAGTGGGGCCAACGCCAGTGAGGGGCACCCCCAACCTCTGTATCTGGGGTCCTCAAACTATTGCTGATGGGGCCACAGTGGTCATGCATGGTGGTGAAGGAAAGAGTTAGAAGTGGGTCCAGGGTGGGCAGAGTCCAGGAAAGAAGAGGAGGGCCCACTCTGGAGGGATGGAAGCCATATGTCGGAACTGGAGGGCCACCCTGAGTCATAAGTCAAAAGCAGAGATGGGCTCAAAGCCAGAGGGCAACAGGGACTAGAGCAAGCAGGAGCTGGGACTGGAACCGAAGCCAGCACAGCTATGGGTGTGGCCAGTCACTCAGGGTCTGTGGCCACTTTGTCAGTTCCAAGGCAGGGCAGCTGGGCTTCTTGGCGGCCTAGCGATGTGGCTAGTCAGGGAACAGGCCAGCCGCTGGTCCTAGCTGGTCTGTTCCCTGACACTCAGAAGGACAGCAGAGCATGAGCAAAAGGGAAGCACGACTGTTAACACTGGTATGCACATATTAGAATCCCAACGACACCATGCTCGTTCAATCCTGATCCGCACCATTGAAATCAATGGGAGTTTTGCCGCCGACTTCAATGTGTGCAGAATCAGCAGAGCTCATATTGGGGGAGGTGCTGCTACTATTCGTGCAGAAGACCTCATTCCATCTGCATATGCTCTGTCTACCCTGTGGGCCTCGGCCTGTATAGCTGTACTAGTCCAGCTGTAACAGCAAAGCCTGTGAGTGCAAACTAGCCCCAGATCTTTACACCTACTCAAAATCCCATAAGAGATTGGAACCACTAATGTTAATACCAGACTGCAACAACTGAAAATGTCCCTTTTATTTGTAAATCTCTTCTTGATCTAATTCTGCTGACAAAACCCCTAAATTGGGTTGAACTGCTGTTGATATCCACTAATATATTTATAACATCATAATTCAGTCTGCATTCTTATCCTGGGTGTACCGATGTTGATGTAATCTATATATGTACACGTACAGTAGATTATCTTGTTTCTAGATCTAATTCTTGAGGTCAGGAGTTTTTATTAAAATCAGTCACAAACTAATCCATGGATTCATCAACAATTTGCATTAGTTAAT
The DNA here is from genome assembly GCA_007922155.1 of Mesoclemmys tuberculata. Taxonomy (NCBI): domain Eukaryota; kingdom Metazoa; phylum Chordata; order Testudines; family Chelidae; genus Mesoclemmys; species Mesoclemmys tuberculata. The sequence goes on from ML675617.1 coordinate 30,917,802, forward strand.
GATGCTTAACAGACAATGATTGCAGTCCTGAATCCTTCTAAAAGGCAAAAACAAACAACTAAATTATAACTTCATAACATCTGCTTCCTCTAGGGAGGGATTTATATGAGCTTTGACAGATGTGACAGCTCCAAAAGGCTGGCTATTACAAAAGAGCCAACTAGCACAGTCTTAGAAAATGCAGCCAATCTGAGTTTATTGAAATGGTCTCCAAACTGAGGGAGAAATAACACACAGCTGTTCCTTCTGACTGTTGCTCAGGAGAGAGATGGTGCCCTGTGATATTTTAATAGATTTCTCTTATTTTGCATACCACCTAGATAATGCAGACAAACCTTTTTGTTCCCCTTTCTTCTTATGTGATGTTATTTATAATGTATTAAATCCAAGACCTAAGTGCTAATACAACACTGATGGTGCAAAATAAAACATCAGCCACTAGGGGAGTCCAAGTCCTTCAGTCTTGTAACCCATCTGTAAAGCAGTACATTGTTTCAGGATCTTACAGGTCAGTTTAACCTTAGAGGAGAAAACCATGATGTGGAGTCTAGGTATTTGCTTAGTGTAACTTGTTTTATTTACATGATGTAAATGTTCTAGTTCTAGAACAGATGGTCAAATGGCACACAGGAATCTCAGCCCAACACCCGTGTCTGGTCCCCCGGTACCAACTGCCCCAAGAACTGACTCATGTTAGAGACATTCGGTCAAAGAGCAAACTTTCCTGCTGCTGGCAACAAGTAATCCTAAAAGAATTGACATCACAAAGCTAACAACTCAGCATTGCTTCAAAGACGCGACAGTTCACATAAGAAGAAAAGTAACGTGTCAGTGTTACGTGCTGAGGAATGTTATGACTGCCGCCAAGTTGTTACAGGGCTGCTGTTCTTGCTCTGGTGTTAGCTGCATCCACTGCTCATGCAGCTTGCAGATTCAACTGACCTCCATGTCTTTCCTGAGGAAGTCCACAGTCTTAGCTCAGCGGCGAAGGCACTCAGCCAAGCATATCATCAACAAAGGACTGCACTAGCGCCCTATATATGCTGCCTCTTGGGTGGGTCAAAGGCGCCCCTCCAATGACTTCCTTTATACATTGTAACACTGTTACCTGAGGACACTGGGTGTCCCTGTACCATCCCCTCTGATCTGGAATGTGCTTACTTGGTGCTGACTTATACCTCATGAGTTATTCTGCCAAGCCCACCCTAGTTCAGGGTTATTCTACCCTGGTTCACAGCCTTTGGTTCACACTACTAGTAATGCCCAGGGCTCCAAGCAAGGAGTATGGAAGTATGGAAGTAAGTATGGAAATTTGTTGTTGAAACAAAAAACATGCCATTTTGAGGGAACTTGAAGATTTTAATGAAATTGTCTCAATTTCAACAAAATTGCATTTAGAAAAATGTCAGAACAATTAAAGAAAAAAAATATTTTTTTTATAAAAAGTAAATTTTGAAAAGGGCAACATCAAAATGAAATGTTTTGACTGAGCCAAGAGTAATATTTTTGGGGAATTTAAGTTCATGATCATTTTTGATATTTTGGCTTTTCAGCTTGATTGGGGATGTTTGATATTTAAATATCAAAATGGTTTATGACAAGAAATACATATTCCAGTTGGTTCTGCTTGTCAAGTTATGTGTAACAGTCCCCTCTGGTGACTCCTGCCATAACAATACACATTAATAACAGAAACAAGAATGCTTTGCGGCTTGCATTTAATAAAGAAAACAGGAATATCAGGCACTGCTTATATTCAATGCAGCCCAATCCCATGGATGTAATGGGAGCAAACTTTTTTTTGGAATTTCCTTCTTTTTATGAACCTGATCCAATTCCCAAGGATGTATGAGTGTCTGGAGCTGACATTCAGGCATAGAGGAGTACATGGATACAGTTTGCCTGCTTCCTTCCAGAGTCAGCCTATGTTCCCTGGAGGGACTGTTGGTGACAGGACACAAGTAGGGTGATCACCCAGCCCTTATTTTAATAGACTGTCCCTTATTTCATTGATTCGTCCCTTAGGATGATTACCCACCCATTATTTTAAGATGTTTTGCAATGTCTTAAAATGGACAAGAACCATTTTAAACGTTCAATTAAAATTTATAATCGCATTGAAGGCAGTAGAAAAATGTATATGCTCAGGAAAATGGTGTTTCCCGAAAACAGAAGGACTGAAAGCAGATCCCTACCAGATCAGCGTAGTTAGAGAGACATGCCAGCTGCAGTGGATGTGAAAGGGGTAGAGAGTTTCATGAGCATGGATACACGTTCTGTTAAAGGTTTGTCCACTCCTGACTGCAGAACCTACATGTTAGCTCACAAGGCAGGCTATTGAGGTGCATTGGGAAGGTTCCCAACAGCAAGCATTTGACACGCTGAAACAAGTGATAACAGATGCTCCTGTCCTGAAGTATTGCCAGCCAGGACAGCCAGACACACTTCAGCATGATGCATCATGGGAAGAATTGGTTGTAACACTTTGGCAGGAGCAGCTGGTCACTTTTGCCAGCAAAGCTCTGTCAGAGATCTAGCAGGGGTATGCCCAAATAGACAGAACTTCTGTATGTGGTATTTGAAGTAGATTGAGTCCATCCACGCATGTCTGGTCACCCAGTCATAGTGTAATCAGACCACAAGCCCCTCTAGAAGATCAAGGCAGAGCCTATTCTTAGTGCTCCAAAGAGATTGCGAGACTTGATGCACCTCCAATGCTGCAACACAGAGATCAGATCTTGTCTGGGATGATTTCTAGTGTTAGCTGACAGCCTGAGCAGATCATATATGCCCAGCATCAGCAAGCCGGACATTGAATGCAGCATGTTCTCTCCCAGTTTCAACAGTGAAGCTGATGGAAATCAAAGAGGCTACTGCGAAGGCCATCTAGCTATAGCCAGTCAACAGAATGATACTAGCAGGGTGACCAGTTGCCTCTCTCCCTCATTTTCTAAAAATGTCTTGCTAACAATACGTCTCACATGTGGGCACTGGCATTCAACTTTGACAGGCACATTTACTGGCCGGGAATGAATACCCATTTCTGCTCCTTGATAAAAAGGGATTGATACCTGCTAGTCATGTGATAATAACCAGTAGAAAGAGACTTACCTCAGGATCTGACCACTTGGACATGGAAATGCGGGCGTGGACTTATTTACCTTGAAGGAAAAGCAGGTCTTTATTTCAGTGGACTCCTATTCAAAATTTTGTTTGAGGAATGTCTCGCCGGATACAAGTAGGAAGTCGGTGTTTGGCAAACAGAAGGCCGACCTTGTGATGCATGCCATTCTGGATGCTATTCCCTGACAATGGATCCCAGTTTGCCTCAGAAGAATTCAAGGCATTTGCATGCTACTGGGAATTTGATCACCACACCTCCTCCCCAGGATACCCACAGAATCATGGAATCAGCCATGAAACAGCTAAGCGGCTGTTACACAGGTCTGTTTTCTTCTGGTTCAGACCCCTCATTAGCATTTTTGACGCACAGGACTACACAGGATGCCAAAAGATTCCACCACAGGCACTGAGGGGACAAAAGACCTAAACCACAGTACCAGTGAAGGGAGAACTGTTGAAGCCAGAAGAAAGGAGATACCTCGAAGAGGAGATGATACTTACCAACAATCAGAGAAACTAGGTACTAGCGTACAATGGGTCAGTCAAGGATCTACCAGACTGGAGACCAACACTTCTGTGAGGATCCAGCCATTAGATAGCCACCAGAAGGAATGGACTAATGGAATCGTGCGGGGTGCAGTGGCACCCAAGTCATGCCAGGTGAATGCACAAGAGGGAAAAGTGAGTTGAAGTTCCAGGAGGCACTCATGAGCCAGCAAACACAACAACATTCAAAGATAGCCTACAGAGATCATCACGGAACAGAGGGACCTAGAGCTGTCTGGAAGCTGACCTTGCAGGGAAGGAGACTCCAGAGAGTTAGTTTGGACTCCTTAACTGGTGAACACCCCAGGAGCAACCTCTCTCTGTATCCTCATCACCTGTCTCCAAGTCTAACAAACAATCTCAAAGACTAAGTAGCCGAGTCTGTAATAAAGATGAGACTCCAAGTAGCAACCTCTGGATAAAAGGACATGGGGTAGGAGCCTGAGCTTCAATTATTCATTTTTAATTTTAATATGAAACTGTTCCTAAAATAGAGAAGAAGTATCAGGCTCAATGGAACTAAAGTAAGAGGGCCTGTCTCCTGGAGGGATTGTTATTGATGTCACACAAGGAAAATAGGGACGGTGGAGAGTGAGGCAGGAAGAAACTCAGCCGCACAGACAGAGCAACACCCAGGTTTTAATAAAGTTCCACTTGTTCAACTTAACCTGCATTCAGCTTCACTTCGTGAATGGAACACCTGGAGCAGGTGGCTGGGGGGGATGGGACCTTTTGTTGCCCTGCCCTCCTCAACTGACCAGCACATGGGGATGGCATAATTTGCCATTGTTACAGGCCAATAGCAAGTTATTCTACCACTGGAGCAAGGGAGGAGCAGGGGAGGAATCATGCCCCATAAGGTGTTTCCCAGGTATTGAACCTTCTGGGGCTATTCATAGGGTGGTGCAGAAGCTCAGGACTGAGACTACTGTCAATCTCACCTATAGTCAATATTTGTTAAAGGCCATTAGGCATATGATGGGACTCAAAGAAACCCCAGAGTTTACTATAGCAGGGTTGGAATTTTCAAACGGTGTCTAAGGGTATTGGGTGCCGAAATCTCATTGAAATTGGCTGGGAACAGGGCACTTAACTCCTTTACACCTCTTTGAAAATCCCAGGAGGTGTGTGTTTAAATTCCCTCCTCAGTTTTTTTCCTATAAAAAAAATACTACAATTATTTTTTTTTAAAATAAGATATTCATAGAAGGAGAAAAATAAAGGAACATTTCAAACCTTGTACAAGCTTCCGATATCTCCTCATTTTCATCAGCATGTGAATGGCACTGGGGCAATCCCTATGCTATGGAGGTCAGTAAATGCTGCATCAGTTATACATGACATTATAGTAGGCTGTGTACCCATTTGAGTAACAGTTCTGGGTTTTGCTTGCCCTCATTTAGGATCCATAAATCAGATGGTTTTTGCAAGACTTCCATAGACAGGTAAAGATACTTTTGCATGAATGATACACCTAAGCCTCTGCTCAGTTCCTTCATGATTGTTTCCTGTGAATGCTATGTCGATTATTGTGAACCTATCCGGCTCAGTCATGAGGCCAGCTGTGTTACTACGTAAGAGATGAAGGGCGTGTCTACACTGTACACTAAGCCCAAATTCTGACTCGAGTTTGAGCCACACACAAATTATCGGACTTGGGTCAGGTAGCGTTCAGGGCCTGGGTCCTCGGATGCTGCAGGAAAGGGAAGGGTCAGAGCCCAAGTTCTGTAGGGACTTGGACACAGCTCAGGCTGCAAACACAAGTCAGAAGATCTGCACAGAGCAGTGTGGATGTGCTAGCATTACTATGAGACCAGAGTCCATCAACTGTAAAACCAGCTTTACATGGCAGTATAGATGCTCAAGTGTGGACTTGGGAAACAGCGAGGCCACACGCCTGGGTCCCACAGATCCTGGTTTACCAGGTGGTGTAGACATACCTTAAGGGGATATCAGAAGTCTCCTGTATGGGCTACTTGTATCATCAAACCCTATGCAGAGAAAGAGAAGCTGATGTGGAGTGTACCGACAAAGGTGGGAAGCGTCTGGAGCCCTGGCTCCATCTCTCCAGTGCACTGGTCAACCCAGCAGAAGGGGAAACTACTCCATACTTGATACAGGGTTGGTGCAGCTTATTTTCCAATGGAGCAATGGGGGAAAAAAGGGACCAAATAATGACTCTCTGGCTCACACTCAGGTTCTTGTTGTTGCCCATTACTCTGGACAGCTTGTTATCTAGTGTGGTAAAGTCAAGCCAGAGGGCTACGGCAGGGTACTTCAGGGCCGATATGTAAGCCCTAGAATGATCAAAGCCCTCTTCCCTACAGGCAGGAGAGAGGTTACAGCTGGGCAATCAGGGGCACCTGGAACCAATTAAGGACCAACCCAGGTGTGCTTAAACCCACACTGGCCAATCAGGAGCACCTGGAACCAATTAAGAACCACACCAGGTGTACTTAAACCCTACCCTGCACTAAAGACAGAGAGGAGGAGAGGAAGGAGCTGCTGGAGGAGGTTTGGAGAGAGAGGTTTGGGAGATAGAGGTTGCTAAGGTTGGGGAGACAGTCCCTCAGGCCTACGGAAAGGCCTGCACCCGCTTGCCCTATAGGGAAGGGCCAAAGAGAGGGGAAGGTCCTAGAGATTTACCCGGACTGGGCTGGGACTACCTTAGGCCCCCGGCCTACAGAGACTGTTGCCAGTGGGTGAGCGCCAGAAAAGGGGGGCTGGCGTACCACACTAGTTTATAGTCTCCAGCACTGAGATAACAAAAGTAGTCCAAGAAAAGGCAGGTGACCAATGTGTGCCTCTTTTGTCTAGTTATTTCCAAACACCCACCTCTCGCTTTCACGGAGGGAATGTCAACCACTGCTGTTGAGAAGGCTGGACTTCACCCAGAAGTCACTCTAGCACAAGCAGCCAACTCCAGCACCCCTCAGAATAAGCCCGGGTCCCAATCAGAGGCTTCCTTCTCCCTTTGGGCTCTGGGTGTTTCTTACTGGTGGTGAAGGCTCACAGTGGACACAGGAAGGCTGTTCTGTAGGCCTGTCCCCCCCATCCCAGAGCTTGGACTTTCAGCCTGCTGTATTCCAGCAGCATGTGCTCTCTTTGGTAGCCCATACCAATCCTCCTCAAATGGCAATCACATCCTCCAGCTGGAGAAGATCTGGAAGAGGATGTAGGGTTGGGAACTCCTATCCATTCTCTAGCCAACCAAGAGTTTTGGGGTGTGGAGATGCCAGACCCTTTTCTCTGTTCATCCCCCTGCTGATTAGGGTTCTGAGGGCAAAGCCAGCTTTTGCTGATGATCTGGGGAGGGAGGGCTCCAGATTGTAAATCCTTTGGGGGCCAGAAACATCTTTTTGTTCTGCCTTTGTACAACTACTAGCACAATGGGGTCCTGGTCCATGAGTGGGCATCATGGTAATACAAATAAAGAGCAACAAGATGAAACTGTGCTTCAAGCTCTACATTTTTACTTTTGAAAACTGGATCATAAAACCCCTGGAAGCCATTGGCTTGAAATGAACTTTGGATCAAGCCCTTAGAAAGGCTCTCCATATCTTGCATTTGCCACACAAGATAGTCCTTAGACATAAACTTGTTCTGATGTCAGGATTCTGTGCTATTCACTGTCCTTCCTGCTCACAGCTGACAAATAGACTTTAACAGAGACACACACAGTTATGAACAAATTTTGTATCAGCATCTCGGGCTTCCCTTGCAAGGCCTTTCATAGACTAACATGTATTATTTACCAAGCTATAGCACGCCCATCCCCGAATCTGGCCATGGACTCGTAGAGAGAGATAATTATATTGCAAAGATGAGTGTGAGCAAAAATTACAAAGGAAGAGGTCTACAAGTCAGTAATTTCCATCAATGGTCCTCCTGACAAACTACTTGTCAGTTTTCAAACTGGCAACAAAAGTTTGCTGGATGTGAATAGTCTATGGAACATACTGAGTAAAGCTATTTCTGTTGTAAGAAATGTCACCTGTAGTAATGTGTTTATATCTCTCTCTTCCTAGTTAGAGATGGAGAGAGAATCCTACCAAATACCACTCCTTGGAACAACACTGTTTGGTTTGAGCTTCTTGCATTGCTGAATCTACCTTCAGATGTTTATGTATAAAAAATAAAATAAAGATGATTTACTGTCCTTGCTACTGACATAGCAAAATACAATGTTGAACAAGATAAATATGACAGGCTCTAACAAATTATTCTATTATGCAGAAAGAAATTAGACTACCATGGGTTCAACTCCTGTTGCTATAGTTTCAAGCTTAAGAGAATGAAAATCACCTCTGGTGCTTTTCTGAAATTTGGAGACTTCAGGAACACAGGAAGACCAAGTAGAGTGACTACAGATAGGACTTTGTAATTGAGATTGTATTTGTACTACAAGTTTTATTAATGCAATAAATAAAGTTGCAGTTATCCAGGCATATATCAATCCTAGAAATACCCATGTCACATCCTTAAAGATAGTTTAAGGACTGATGGATCTCTCAGGCCTGGTCTATACTTACCTTCCGGATTCAGCGGCAATCGATGGGAGATACGCAAATGATGTAAAAAACTTGCGTATCTGCCATTGACTTTGCTGCATCTGTTCTGTGCGCCATCCACATTGTGCTTTGCTGATGGGAACAGCGTTCCAGTCGATGCAGTGCTACGCCACTTACAGAGGTGGTTTTCCTACATCGATTTCTAGATCGACTGAGCAGGTCTACACAGACTGCTCAGTCAATCCAGAGACATCGATCTGATGGCAGTAAATTTTCCACTGTCAGTATAGCAATAGCCTCAGACAACCATCAATAGACGGATGTTTCCTGCTGGGGTTTCCCATGCGGTCATCTCTTGGGGTCTTCCCACTTTTACCCAACCAGGGAACCCTTTTACATTATTTTTCTGACCATACCTACCCACCATATGCATATGCATGAGAATTTAATCCTTCCCCACCCTTATTTGTACTTCTACACCCCGTAAATATTGGGATGACCTGTTTTTCATAGGTTGTTTCTTAGATCTCCTTATCACATTAGCACCCACGTACAACGTGTCCACTGTAACCTGCAGTCAGGACAGAACAGTCCATGATGGTACAGTCAGGTGGTCTTGGACAATACAGTGCAGTCTATTGAAATCTCTTTTTCTATAATATTTCCTTTTGGTACATCTTTTACAGTAATCTTGTGACTTTACAGGCATAGGGTAATTCCTCAGTCACACACTCATGTCAAGTGTTCTTAAGCCTATGGCCTAGTCTGTCTAAGCTAGCCTCAACCTGTAGGCCTCACATTTCAGTTATGCTCTACTTATGCCTCGTACACATTCATCACTCCTAGGCTTGGTCTACACTTACCTCGGTGGTTTGGTGGCCGTCGATGGGAGTTACGCAAAGAACGCAAAGAACTTGCATAACTCCTGTTGACTGCTGTGCTTCTCTTCTGTGTGCAGTCTTCACTGTACTGTGCCGACAGGAACCATGTTCCCATTGATGCAGCGCTACACCACTTGCGGGGGTGGTTTTAGTACATTGACTTCTGGATTGACTTAGCGGGTCTTCACTGACCACTTAGTCCATCTGATGGCAGCAAACTTTGCCACCGTCAGTGTAGACATAGCTCTAAATACTCAGTCTTGTACTTCTCTAATCCTACAATTTAAATCTATTTAAGATACACTGATTATATATGAAATAGCACGTGAATTGACCATAACACTAAATAACACAATGATAAATGGATGATAAAATTAACTAATTGACTACGTTGCTCAGCCCTCCCCTGCCCTGGATGGATCACACTTAGTCATTCTGTGGGGGATGTACAAAGGAGCAGTGTAGGTATGGAGCATGCTCAGTGCAGATAGACTCCTCGGAGAATTTAGCTGATGAACTCTAAAAGAAAAATCAGAGTATATTCAAAATTAGATTTTCAGAGCTTTATAATGTGGCCAAATTTGGACAGATTCTCTTGGTGATAGCAAAAGGCATGTTTTTGTCTTGAGGGCAATCTGCCTGCCAAATTTTAAGTCCCTGCTCCAAAGTGTGAAGGTGCTAGAACATCTAAATAAACAGATGTAAGTCTATCTGAACATGAGCCAAACAATGTACTTGCCCCAATCTCATTCTCAGCAAATCACAAGACTCCAACATCAGACTGATAAGGAGAAGAGACATATCACTTGAGGTGGATGCACTCATAGAGGCCAGAAAGTAGAGACAGGTGCACATACCCCCAGAGGTGTAAGAAATAAGAACACGAACTGTAAAAAAGACAGAATCTGTTTACCATTTCATTGAAGTCAATTGCCAAGATTTCATCGGTTTCAGAGGAAGCGAAAGTGGAAGTAGAGGTGCAGCAAATGAACTGAACAAATAAAACTTTTGTGAGTCCTGAAATAAAAATACTGGCTTCACATTTTAAAAAAATAACTCTGACAAGAGTGCCATAGATAAAATCTATGTTTTTTTCCCTTTATTTAGGATTTTTTCCTTTACTCTGTGCAGGTTCCTCTAAAACAGGGACCCAAGGCCTACAATTCATGGGGAGTGATGCCTTTTCAAATACAAACCAGAAGAAATCAGGGATCTCTTCAAATTTGCAATTTCAGAAATCTTTCCAAAAGCAGCAACTGAACATGGCTATGTCTAATCTTATGGTGGCGTGTCAAGTGCACGTACTACGTGTAGCTAGATGCCACAGTGAAAGCCAGGTCACATCCACTCGTCACTGAGGTACGGGTCTGCACGCAGTCATGAAAGGCTCTGGAAGCAGGGATGCAGCCATTTTAGCTGGGAATGCAGTGTCTGTACTGTAAGTATAGACATACTTTTAGAGTCAGCCTACCTGTGAATAGCACTGAAATCAGTAAGAGTCAATCCATCTCCCCTGTAACGAAGGAGAGATTTTCCAGTTGCCTTCAAGAGAATTTTAGATTGGAATCTATGCTATAACATATGTGTATAGAATTTACGGATGTCACAGCAACCTAGAGGCTTTTGGACAGTACAATAGTCTTGGTCAAGAATTTCAGAAGCAGGAGCCTAAAATTAGCTTCTAAATCCCATTTTCAAGAGCTGCAAGCACCCAAGAGCATCCCACTGAAGTCAATTCAAAGTACCAAAGCACAGACCTCTGCAAGTTAAGCAAAAGGATCAACTCCATTAATCTTGCACCAGTAGCATGCTGCTGTCCACTAACAGGCCATCCCACGTGTTGTAATACACATTTGCCAATGTGTTACACGTTGTAAATTTTTTTGTGAGTTAAGAGCATAGGAATAAAGAGGCTGAAAGGAGTGGAGTGATTTTACAGAACTGGTGACCTACACAATCATCAGTGTTGGCATGACCAATAGTACTCTAGGAGAAAAACTGGTTCAGAACTTGAGAGCAGCATTTCCTTCTGTCTCTACTGTACTTAAGAAAAAACATAGTTTTGGTGGAGACGCATTTACAGTTACAACGCACTAGAACACTGTGAAGCCCCTTGGTACAACAGAGAATCAAAGCGAGAATATTACACTAACTTCGGAACATCCGGATTTTACTACTAGAAACCATTCCTAAAGACAAAAAATGAAAAGATTCCTCCTGTACAGAAATAAAGGAAACTGGACACTGGCAAGAGCAATATATCTTCCAGTAATGGCTCTCATTGCAGCAAGGCAGAAGCAAAGCAGATTCCGCAGTAAATCTGAAAATATTTTTTATTAGATAAGCCATAGCATCTGGAGGATGGACAAACACCTCTATCGATACCCTAAAGTCACAGCATGACAGGAGACAGATATAAAAGAAAACTATTTAAACAAGTTTTTATATCTAAAGTGATACAAACAAACAGCAACCAAAAAGCACGTGTTTACGACACCATTGCATTGAGACAACGCTGTGTATTAACTATGAGACAGCATCTAGTCTAGATGAACTAGAACAAGAGTGATACTTTAATGAGATTTGGAGAGGGAAGAGTGCTACAACGGCTGTATTAGGACATAGCAGGGAGAACGTTGCTCAGAAGTGTTTATTAATAATCATCACAATATGGTGCAGGGTAACTGGGAAAGGCTTGAAAATGATAACGGAAGAGATGTTGAACAGGATCATTTCTCAGCTCTCATCCGAGAGAGGAATGAAATCAATCATAATCTTTTTGCCTCTGTACTGTTGATGGCTTTAAATCCATTGATGAAGCTCAGAGAGCAAATCTCAAAGAGAGTTGTAAGCCTTATTTCAAAAGTTCTAATCAGTAGATGAGAACCTGTACTCTGATTTCTTTTGCTCAATGGTTAATGGTTCAATTTAGCCCAGTGAAAGACTCTGGAGCTCTTTGAATTTGCTTTTGAACCTGTTGTGTTCCTAGGACAGTATGAGCTAGAAAAAAAAAAAACTGTGACATTTTCATTAATGCTCAGCAAAGCCTGCTTCAAATTGTATCAGAAAATAAAGGCAAGACACTTGCTTCCAGAGATTAAGCCCTGATCCTACAATGGATTTTGTGAGGACAGGCCCTTCTACCCAAGTTGAGCTCATTGTAGGAATGGAGGTTAGTGGGGTGAAATCCTAGCTCCCATAAAATCCTAGGAAATTTTCCCATCCACTTCACTGGGTCCAGCATTTCATCCATAATCTAATCATCCAGGTGAAATTTTCATCTGTTTCTGGAGTGCACATGGCTAAATATAATCTTTAATTCACAAACTGGGTTTATTAATGAGCACTTGGAATTAACTTTTCAAAATATAATAGTTTTACCTTGGGTTTGAAACGTGCCTTCAGTCAGATCTTCGTTTAAATCATAGTAACGATAGCTATAATCAACGTTAATTATTTCATTACACGGAATCAGTTTTATTTATTTTCTGTAAGGCTTATACTGTCTATCAACATAGGAACTATCATACTCAATCTCATTATGCATCTCAGCCAGTGTCCTTTCTCTAATCATGGCTTGTCCCAGGTGCATCATAGGGAGGTACAAAATAGCCAGTAGTGGACAGCTACAGAATAACCTGCCCAAAGAAGGAAGTTTCTTCCTACCCCCATCAGTGAGTGGCTGGTTTATGGTCTGAAGCATTCCTATTTAATTTCATAAGCTATTAGATGTAAATGGGAGTCTCCTTATCCATATAACATTGGAAAAACTTGGCTTTTGTACCTAAATTTTTCTAAGAGTTCTCCCAAAGTATGTCCACCATCTGTTGTGCATTCTCCATCATACTTGGTGGATTCCCCATCACCTGAAGGCTTCTAAAATGTACACTATAGCTGAAAGAGAAGTTTGGGGCCTGAAACAGGGATTGCTGGGTGAGGCTGTACATAGAGTTGGCTAGAAACCGGAATTCTTGTTCTCTGGAAAATTCCAAAAACTTAAAAAAAAAAGTTCCAAAATGTAATGAAAAATTGAAATGTCGACATTCAGCATGCCAAGTTTAAAATTTCATTTAGAAACAGTTCAAACATTTTGTTTCAGCCTTCTAAAAACATTCCCAGGGCTGCCCCAGCGACCTGAAACCAGGGAAGCCTGCCGGGCTAGGAGCCAGGCAGTTTGGGGAGACGGGGAGCTTGTGAACTGAGGTTTCCAGTGCACTCAAGGTAGTCCCAGAAATGGGAGTCTGGGATCCCCAGTTCTGGGGCAGTTATCCTCCGGGCAGGCAATCCTGGAACCAGGGAGCCTGGAAGCCAGGTGGTGAAGAAGGAGGAGGAGAAATGTGGAAAGGATTTTCCAATAGAAAAAAAAAATTGAAATTTTCCAGCAGAAAATTTTTATCATTCAGAAAGCGAGTGATGACCAGAATGGTTTTCTGACAATTCCCAACCAGCTTTAGTTCTGTGTTATTCGTGAGGTCAGACTATGCGATTATAATAGTTCCTTCTGGTCTTAAAATCTCTCTACCTTCTAGAATATTATTTGTCGCATGGCCAACGCACTCAGATTTGACCTTGACCCACTTTAAGGTCAAATTTTATATTAAGGTTCTGTTTAAAGCACTTTATGAAGGGTCAATAAATGATTGATAGCTTTTGTAAGCATGTGTTGGATATGAGTAGTTTGTGCTAAAGATGATTATTCATATAATCAGTAGAAGGTGTTACAGATGCCTATAAGCCACAGCTACAAGCAACCTATTCAGCTGGTGGACCTCCAGGAAAATTGATTAACCATCTACTAAAATCTATTTATTAACTCTCTATAAATGAAACCTTAATACAAAATCTGACAGCTACTAACATTTAACAGTACCTTACTCTGTACGTGAAACGGGATCTGACCCTGTTAGACTTTGCAGCACAGTGCTTGTTAATACAGAGTACAGCCCTAATTGGAATGCTGAAATGAAATATTTAAAAATAAGTCATAATTAGCCTTGATGGTACTTACCCTGTTTTTATTTTTTGTGGTGACTGAAAACTTTTCACTATTAAATGTTACATCTAACTATTCTAATTATTTGCCAATTTTCTGATTCCTTTTACTAATTACCAGATGAAATTAGCAGCAGATAACATATGCTTAGATTGCAAAGTAAAAGGGCAATTTGATTAAAGAGAGAAGAGTCAGCACCACCTAATACCAACCTGCAAGCCAGACTCATTTTGTGACAACTACCAAAGTGCACATTGTTGCAGAAACTTTTGTCCCATTCTGGGAGCTGTTTGGCTGCCATTCATTTCTTTACCGCAGCTAATTGTGAGGCTCATGGTGAAATACAGGTCCCCGATTCCAGCCCATAGCATCCCCTGAGCAGGGTTTCTGGCCTTTTGGAGCTTCATGATCACCCCCTACCCGCCACCCCTAGTGCAACACCTAAGTTGCCTCCTCTCACAACACTTCTTTAAACGTGGGGTTTTTTGGTTGGTTTGTTGATGGGAATAGTGTGGAGACTCCCAATGCAAGATGCTCAGGAGACACATGATCCATTCATGGCTGCTCTGCTTAGTGCTACCTTGGTCCAGGGCTCAAATGGTGATGAGCATTCGCCCATGGTTTAGAAAAATGGAAGACTTGCGTAGTTGTCATACCAAAGTCAAGGAATCATTTAATACAGCGGATCAAACATAATTAGCCATAAAATCCAGCCATTACACTGGACAATCTAACATCAGGAAGGACCCTGCATGCATTAGGCATGCCAAGTAACTTTGCTACCATAGGTAGCTTCATTGAGTTGGATGAGCATTCATTTCTAGGGCTCGTTAAAAGGGACATGGCCACCTCCCCCAGTTCTTCTGCCAGGTTCTTTTCCAGAATGAGGAGTTCCGTTTCCATCTAACACCAGGTAATATGGATCTGAGACCCAGGAGAGCTTGTAAGAAACTGGACCTTGGCTCCGGGCTCCAGTCACATGGCCTGGGTCATGTTTACAAGATACTAATACCCCTTTGACACGGCAGGGGTCAGCACCTACTGGCTCCAGTGAGTGACACTGCATCATCCCCCCCACCTCTTGTATAGTCCCTCACTGCTTCTTACAGCTGGCTGCAGAGAGGTGAGCAATTTTGTTTTAAGCAGTGGAAGAGGTGTCTCAAGCTTGCCTTCCCTCCATAATGTCCCCTTCCTTGGAGAAACTGTAAAAATCATGGCAGTTCAGATAGGCCTGGATTCAGCAAAGAATGTAATGGGGGGGCTAATTGTAAACACTTGCATAGTCCCGTGGCGACAAGTTATATGGTTAAGTACTTTCCTAAACTGGAACCAGGGCAATTTGTGAATCTTCTACCTTCACATAACCCCCTTCCCCCACTCCCAATTGTTTTTGTGTTCTAAAATTGTGTTTTTGTGTCCCATTTTTATTGTCAAGTGGGTTGTGCTGTGGCAGTCCAAAATCCTCAGCTTTAAGGCCTTGTCTATTCTACCAATGCTTTGCTCATATAGCTGTTCTGGCAAGCTTCCTAGTGGAGATACAGTGCAAGCCAACAGAATGAACTTCTCTGCCATCACCTCTGTGAACAACATCATCAGCAATGCCAAAGTCTCTCTTCCCTTAGTATAGATAATCTAAGCTAGGAGGGAAGAGGTGTCGCTGGCAGAACTAGGTCACCTAGGAGGTGTGATTTTTTCACAGTTCTAATCAACATCACTAAACCAGCAAAACTTTGTAGTGAAGACGAAGTCAAAGTATCTGAATTTGAGAACTATTGTGGTAAAGTCAGGTCAGATGGCTACCAAAGGGTATACCAGGGCCAGTATGTGAGCCCGAGGAGGTTAAAGGCCCTTTTTCCTGCAGGCAGAGGAGAGGTTATTGCAGGTCAATTAGAGACACTTAGACCCAATGAAGGGCTACCTTAAACCCTGCCTTCCCTAAAAGGGGGAGGGGATCAAAGGAGGAGGAAGCTGACAGAAGGTTTGTGGCATCTGGAGGAGAAACTTCCCCCCAGACTAGGGGACGGTGCTTCTCTGCAGACAGAGGAGCAGAGAAGGAGAAAATCCTTGGCCCCAGATGGCAGGAATGAGCCACAGCAAGGTACCCCGGGCCCTGGAGCACATACAGGGGCTGAGACAACCCGCCCTCCCCGGTGGGGCGAAGGACACTCCTCAGGCCTGAAGTAAGGCCGCACCAACCCCTCCGTGAGAGAGGTGCCGAGGGCAAGGGACAGAAGACTTGTCCAGATTGGGGGCGGAGTTACCGCTGGCCCCACTGATAGAGGAGGCTGCTGCCAATAGGCGAGACTAAGGGGGGTTACCATACCACACTATTTAGAGAGACTTGTTGGCTACCTGGTCCATTCTACTCCCAAGGTTTCTCACATTCTTACATCTCTCTGCCCTTGACATTTCTATTTCCCTTTAAGCCCTTACAAAATGTTTTCTACAATAAAATTAAGGAGCAAACACACTCTAAAATGTATCCAGGCATTGTTCAAGTAGCAGTAATGGTCATTTTCTCTCAACTCCTGTTTCAGTCATTCCCCATTAAAGTTTATAGAAACTTACTTGATTTCCAGTACCGTTTTTCTACTGAGACAAAACAATCAAGTGGATGTTTGGGAACAAGAAGCAGCTTTCAATGAAGACATATTATTTACTATTTTGAAATTGTTCAAATGGCTGCAGTGACATGGTAGATGTCTTCGGATGTCAAATGATCTATTTGGTCTTCAGAATGATTTTACACATTCTGTTTCAATACAGGGTTTCTATACTTTGGTTTTCAGTAGAGATGGGCAATCAATTTCAGTTAAAGTACGTTAACTCAAATGAGACATTTCCTGATATATGGCTAACTGCCCCTCTCTCCGCCCCACACACACTTTTACATGTGGCTGCACTTCAGATTCAAGTCTAAGATGAAGTATCTACATCTACATAAAATGTCTGATTGAAGAGACATCTCGTATCTAGACAGAGGAACAACAAAATACACCATCTAGAAGCAGAAACTAGACTAAATCAGATTAGAAATAAGGCACACTTTTTAACAATGTGGAGAATTAAATATTGGAGCAATTTAAGGATGTGGTGAATTCTATATCGCTTGAAGTCCTTAAATGAAAAGAGGATGTTTTTTCCAATAGATATACCCTAACTCAATCAGAACCTATGGGCTTAAAGTGGGAACACAGAGGTTCTCTGCACTGTGTTATACAGGAAATGAGTCTAGATGATCATAATGGTCCCTTCTGACCACCATGTCTGTGAATCTATGAAACCAGAAGGTAACAAAATTGCAAAGGAAAGCCAATGGTTGTGTTATTCTAGACTTGGTTTTCTTGACCTACTAGCCACTTTCTCTTTCATCTGCACTGCACCTGAGAAATGGTCTACAGAGTTTGAAATCTGATTTGTGGCTCATGCTCATCTGGCCTGGTGTGCTCCTGTACGTGTGTGTTTCACCCAGGAAGATGGGTTTCCATCTTCTGGTTCAGAACAGAACAAAGGGACATGTACCTTGAGAGAACAGTAGTCACAGTCAGGGCTGGCCAAGTGTTGTGATAATGCATTGTGATTGTGCATTAGTGGATTTATATGAAGCCTGTTGTAGACAACACTGTGTTAAAGCACATTAGGGAACCATGTCGTGCGCATCAGCAGGATCTACATTGATCAGTTAATGGCAACAGAGTGCGCTTTTGAAATCATATACATGCATTGCCCCAAGACGTAGACAAATCCACAGATATCAAGTGAGGGGCCATCTCAGATGTGAGGGTTTTAAGACCTCTGATCTCTAGCTCATCTGTTCAAAACGGACGTTCCCACATGACTAAATAAAGTGCGTCATTGTATTTATGACTTTTCAGTTATCACTGTTATTGTGGCACCTAAGTTAAAGTCGAACTTGTGTTTTCAGTATACAAGTAACAAAAATAATAATTTTGTCAGCTAAAGCTACTCCAGCCTTCCCAATAAGTTATATTTAACTTAACAGATCTCCAAACAGTGATTTCTGGCACTAGTGGTTTTTTTTTTTTTTTGTGCAAATAAACTTAAACTGAATAAAGAGTATATGAAAACAGCACGATGGAATTTAAACTCCAGTAAATAATGTTTTCGCCCACCAGGAGTTTAATTTAAGAGATACCATTTTAAATTACAAACTACTGCAGCATTCACAGCCAGGCAAACAACATAATTCACAGGCTTTCTGCACAGGGTACAGTAGAATTCCAAATATATGTACAGGAGAATTGACATTTTGGTATTATATGGAACCTGTTAACAAGTAATCATCCACATAAAACCCAAAACAGCATATTTCAAATAAATGAGGTTCTGGGGTGCTATCTTTATGGACATGAATTGAGGATGAAAAGCAAAAACAGAAGTGAGTTATGCAGGTCAATGCAAAGGAGTGTTAATAAAGCCTTTATAGCACATTACACCGTCATGTGGATGGAAGACCAGTCAACTACAAAGCTTGTTTACCAAGGAACGTTGCTACATGGCTGATGATCACGTAGTCACCAAAAGCTTTAGTGGCACAATTAGATCAGTAGGGATGGACATGGATGGATTATTCAGCCAAACCTTAAGGACCTAGCTAGAGATTGATCTAGGTGATGCTCGATCTGCGAAGAGTCTGCCTCCCTTTGGGATTTGCCATTATATATTTTCTATAAGAAACATCGTAGATTGTTTTTTAAGTGGGGACTAACTATTTTTTTGCATTCTTCCACCCATAAAGCCGTCTGGGATTAGCATCATGAAACCAACTGTGCATGCCTCAGAAAGCAAGGAACATTTGCCTCTAACCTCTGAACATTGCCCGAAATAGCCTGTCTAAGGAGAAAAATGTGGTGGCTTTAAGATCTGATGCCTTGGAGGCTTCTATGGCTTGGAGCAAGAGCCGGGTGACTGAATGGGAAGTTCCAGATGATATAAAATTCCCTGCAGGGAGTTTCACCACAGTTGTTCTGTCAGGACAGTAGGCCCTGGTCCCCCAGAATGAACAGTGGGGACTGCTCCCAAGTCCTACCTTTGCTCAGTCCCTCCACACTGACTGGTATCCTTGCTGGGTACCCCACACTACCTGAAAATGAAACTCCAATTGACTTAAGCCACTAGAATCTACCGCTAGTTACCACTGTTGCCAGCCCCTTTAATGGGGGCTCACCACTGTGGAGGGGGGACCCCTTGGAAAAGCAAGGCAGCCTCTGGCCTAACTTTCTTCTCTTTCCTGCATGGACAATCCTGGACCATTTGGTGTTTCAAGAGAAAGAGATGCCTACTTCCACAGTAGTGTGACTCTCCTTTCCCTGTATGAGGGAGATCTCTGAATGGGGAGGGCGCCCAGTACGCTTAGATCTTGGGGGTGCAGTGTGACCCATTATAAACCGTATTTATAGAGGGCTGACCCCTTCACTGGGTATTGGGCTGACCCATCAGTGGAATATCCCCCCAGTCACTAAACAGTCATCTAGTGATTGTTTTTCCAGTGGGAGCTGCTGGAGCTGAGCTCTTTGGAAAAAAATTAACCACAATGGTGGGTGCTGAATGCTTTTGAAATTCTGGCCCACGTGGCCTCATATCTAATGGAGGTTCAGTACGCATGAATGAGTCTATCTAACACTTTCCACTTCTTCAGCTCAGGCTGTTTTTTGGTTTTGTTTTTAATTTCAGCTAAAAAGGACCTTTGTCCCAAAACAAACCAATCACTGCTCCCTATTGCATCCCTGGGAGAGCCTCAGCACTTGAATGCACAGTATTGTCCATATATTCCCACCCTCCGTAAACTTAACACTAGGCAATGCAGTTTGGAATATGGATAATAGTTGCTGGTTGGCTGTAACATTTATGAGAGCTTTGCAGCTCTTTAGACTTTTACTGCCAGCCACAGCTTCCCTTTCCCTATCACATTCATAATGTGCTCATTGTGTCTTCTTTCCCCATTTTATTTGCATATGATAACTTCTTCAAGCTGAAAGCTACTCCTGTAATCACAATATTTCATCCGCACTCATCCTGTAATGTCCCATTTGCACTAAAGTAGAAATGTGGGAATGAGTTGCTTAGCAACCAAAGACCTTTCCCCCCATACCTTCTCCCCTGTTAGGGAGGCTTTTGCCACAGCAAATAAGAGAATATTTTAATGTTGCAGAATTAAGTTTTATTAGATGTCAGTTTTCTAATAATGTTGAAGGGATCTCTAAAATAGAACTCTGCACGTGCCTTGCCAAATGGCTGTCTAAGCCTCCTAATGTTTGTATTTATGCAATACAATCCTATTTTATATGGCATTTTATAGCCCTCTGAAATACTTTCCAATAAAAACAAATTCTAAATGCTTAGAATGGCCTAGCACAGCTACGTATAGGAGTTGTCAGTTTGTGTATCCTAAAGATTGGTTTTCTTTTCTTGCTTTAATTCCCATTATTTTCAGTCCCTATTGGTGCCGTATTGTAACTGACCTTGCAATAAACCCTTTTAAGAAGATACACAAAAGTTACTGGGCTTGGCACAGGAATTACTGGGTGAGGTTCTACAGCCTGTGTTATGACAGAGGTAAAACTAGATGATCACAGTGGTCTCTTCTGGCCTTCATCTACAAAATGACAAAAAAGTGTTTTGGAAGCAGACAAAAAACAATAAGATGTTGGTAGCCCTACTGCCCAAAGGTGCAAAAGTCATTAGGCATCATGCAAAAACCATGCAATTGGCTTTAAAATGATGAGATTTTATGAAATGGATAAACAAGTCGGTATGTTACATTTGCCTTCAGGTATTTCAGTCTTCAGTCTTTATTTTAGTCATTTTCAATCTCTAGTCTACATCCATGAAGGATAAAAAACTTACTCTCACATTCCAGACCAACGAGTGATCCTATCACCACTTGCCCGGGGGCCTCAGAATGCTTTGCTGTTGTATCTCCTTGCCTGTGACACTCACAAACAGTTTGCAAGCATGTAGGTCCTCTGCTGAATGTTGGTTTACAGCCCTGGTTCAGAAGTGCTGACTCCTGCAGCCTGTCAGCAACATCCAGCCACATTCTGCCTTCCACCATCCTTAGTTACTCCTTGCATAGGGGCCCCAAACACACTCCCAGTCCCAAATTTCCCTGAAAATGTGTGTTCTGCACTGTCCAGCCCTCTCCTGGGCAGTTCAGATATTAGAGGACGGCTGCCCCATAAGAGGTCAACATGCAATAGTGTGCTACTTTCACTGGAGTTATCAAACAATTAATAAAATCATAGAAGATTAAGATTGGAAGGGACCTCAGGAAGTCACCTAGTCCAACCCCCTGCTCAAAGCAGGACAAACCCAAAATAATTATCCCAGCCAGGGCTCTGTCAAACCAGGCCTTACAAGCCTGTAAGGATAGAGATCCCACCTCTCTAGGTAACCCATTCCAGTGCTTCACCACTATCCTAATGAAAATGTTTTTCCTAATATCCAACCTAGATCTCCCCCACTGCAATTTGAGACCGTTGCTCCTAGTTCTGCCATCTGCCACCACTGAGAACAGCCTAGCTCCATTCTCCCTGGAACCCTCCTTCAGGTAGTTGAAGGCTGCTATCAAATCTCCTCTCACTCTTCTTTTCTGCAGAATAAACAAGCCTAGTTCCCTCAGTTTCTCCTCATAAATCATGTGCTACAGTCCCCTAATCATTCTCTTTGTCCTCTGCTGGACTCTCTCCAGCTTTTTCACATTCTTTTTGCAGTGGGGGGCTCAAAACTGGACATAACACTCCAAATGTGGCCTCCAAATGCTGAAAAGAGGGGAAGAAGCACTTCCCTCGATCTGCTGACAATGCTCCTACCAATGTAGCCCAATATGACATTAGCCTTCTTGGCAACCAGGGCACACTGCTAACTCATATCCAGCTTCTTGTCCACGGTAACCCCCAGGTCCTTTTCTGCCAAAATGCCGCCTAGCTCGTCGGTCCCTACTCTGGAGCTGTGCATTGGACTCTGCCCTTGTCCTTCTTGAATCTCATCATATTTCTTTTGCAGAATCCCCCATTTGTCTAGGTCACTCTGTATCCTAACCATACCCTCCAGTGTATCTGCCACATCCCTCAGTTGAGTGTCATCTCCAAACTTGCTGAGGGTGCAACTACCCATCCTCCAGATCATTCATGAAGATGTTGAACAAAACCATCCCCATGACTGACCACAGGGGCACTCTGCTTTTTATCAGCTGTCAACTAGACATCGAGTTGTTGATCACTACCCGTTGAGCCTCATGATCCAGCCAGCTTTCTATCCACCTTATAGTCCATTAATCCAACCAACCCGTATTTCTTTAACTTGCTGATAAGAATACATGGGAGACTGTATCAAAAGCTTTGCTGAAGTCAAGGTATATTATGTCCACCTCTTGCCCTACATCCACAGAGCCAGTCATCTCATCACAGAAGGCAATCAGGTTGGTCAGACAGCACTTGCCCTTGGTGAATGCATGCTGACTGTTCCTGATCCCCTTCCTCCCTTCCAAGTGCCTTAAAATGGATTCTTTGATTACCTGCTCCAGGATTTTTCTGGGACTGAGGTGAGGCACTTTAAAGAATTAGTTCTGATTACAAATAAAATAAGTTGCTTTAACTACAGAGAGATGGATTTTAAGTGAGTATAAGTATAAAGGTATTAAAGTCAGAAATGGGTATCAGAAAAAAAATAAAGAAAACACTTCCTAGTAGCTGAAACTTAACAAGCTAAACTTGGTCCAATGTAAAATCCTTACCACATGTCCCCAGCTACATTGCTGATCAAGCGATGCCTTGGGGTATTTTTGGTCCTCCCTTTCATAGTCCAATCATGCTTTGAAGTGGATTCTTCTGAGGATTACCCCCAAACCAAAGTTTATTCAACAGTAAAGAAGGCAAAGTGGAGTCTGATGGTGAAAGTGGCTCTACGCTCTCTCTTCTTCTCTGTGTATGCTGAGATGTAGATTAGCCTTATCTCCTGCCATTTACCCCTCCTGCTGTCTCAAGGATCCTGTTTACTACTTGTGTGTAAATTGCAGTAAGCACACATTTCTTTGTTTAGGACAGACCTGCTGGATGACTTTTGCCTAGCCAGGACTGTGTGGGTTTGAACATGTACTAACATCCTCATAAAGGGGGAATTAATAACTTTACATAGAACGTTGTTACATACATTTCACCAAGATATTACTGTCAAGCAAGTTATTAGTTTTCTAATGATAACTAACAACATGTTTTTTTTTTAAAAAAAAATATGACAATGGTGTGTAGCATTTTGACCACAGGGTGCTTTTGGTAACACTTAACTTTTATTTTAAAATGAAAGCTGTGATTCTCATGCAGTCACATGACTCCAGGAGCTGGGGATTGTCAAATACTGAGAGACTCATGATGAAATTGCCAGGGCTGACAAACCTGTGATAGCTGACATGTGCAGTAGAATTAGCTGCTCATGCTGGCCAACATGCAGTATAACACACACAAACCAAAGCCATAGGGCATCTCTAAAAAGGTATTATGGGATCATTCGTTACCTCAGGGAAACAAGGCAGATCTCCTGCCCACCACTCAGCCCAGACTGGAAATGCAGGTAGTGCATTTGTGGTGCGGGGGTGAGTTTCCCATTGCCTTTCAGTCAGCCCGCAGTAGCACTGGCCTGCCAAGAGGTTCTCATTCCCTTCCGCCAACACTCTCTTTCTCTCTGGTTTTCTATCCCCTCAGCTTGTCTCTCTGCTTGCCGAGTATAGTGCTTCTTTAGGGTATTGATACCTTGGAACACTCTTGACTCTTTCAACAATAGGACACTAAATTTCACATTGGGGCTCATTGAAATGGCTCTCATTTTCCCTGGTGGGCTATCCTTCCCAAATGGACTGCCTCTCCCATAATGCATCATTTCAACTTTTCTGAATCAACATGCTTCAGAACTTTTCATCTGAGAAAAAGTTTAATATTTTGACTTTTTGTCCTGAATCAGAACCCAAACAGAAGTTGATGTATTGAACTTTCCCCAGGGAAGGGAGATCGCATTTTACCAGTTCCCCTTTGGGAGTTCAGCGTCAGAAAACAATGCAGCAGCCATAAGGATTCCTAGCCAAAACTGAAAGGAGATTAAGTGAAAATAATGAGCCATTCACACTCAGATCACCCAAGAAAAACAGATCATTTCACATCTCATGATGCTTGATGTTAAGATCATAAAAATCCCTGAATATTGCAATACACCAACATGCAATTTCACTTTCAGAACAAAGTACCAGATATGTTTCAAGGATACAGTGGAAAAAACTAGCCAAAAATAAAACAGGTCTAACATTTGGAGTTCAATTGTTAAATTTTATCAATCCCAGGCACATTTTAAAGAGAGTCTTGAGGTAGTATTATCCAAAAACACCGAAATGTCTTGAGAACCTATATCCTATTTTCAAAAATGACTTGGGCATAGTTGCTTTTTAAAATTTTACCCCCTAGTATACATAGAGAATTAAAAACAAAAATATCAATTTGCAAATGCTAAAGATCGTAACAGGAAATCACCATCTCCTCTTCATGAATATTTAGTCTAATATAATACCGACAGCTGTAATGGGGTAACTGACGGATAGAGCAAATTTTTATGTTCCCATTCAGCTAGGATTTTGAACTCTTTCATTCTGAATTATGGGTTTATAGCCTGAGACTAATGTCCCTAATTTAGAATTTAGAGCTCCATGCTCAGTGTTTTAAGTTACACTGGTACAGGAGCACATTCTGAGGATCAGGGTGCTGGAACCAAATGTGCTAAAATCTAGCTCCAAATTACTGTTTCTGCTCTGTTCAGGGCAAACGTACAGTATCCTGAAACTGGCTGAGTCACTGACCACAATCTAATTTTGAGCTTGTGTGTTCAGTAAACATGTAAAACCCAAAGGAATTATTCATCCCAGCAGCACGTCTATGCAATCCAGAAATCATGCCATTCAAATATGAAGCATCAAGACCCAGGTCTCTGTGGCTTATTCAACTAAGCACTGAATTGCTCAGCGATTATACCAGACGGCTCATCATTAATGGGCAACATAAGCAAGCTTTCCATAGCCTGATCCTATCCGGGTCCTCATCCCAACATTAAATATATGAGCTGATATGAAGTCCTGCAGCTTGCTAGCATTGCTGTATCTACCCGTCACAGTGCTTTGCACAAACACATAGCACCATCTCTCCACAATGCCTGTATACAGGCAGGTGATCTTTCCCACAGGGGCCATGGCAATAAAACTCCAAGTTTTAATTATTTAAGGTCCATTCCTCAAGGTTAGTTTATTATCCACTAAAATTTAGACACAAATAGCAAATCAGGTGAAAACACGGAGCAGTAATTGCAAAGAGTGACTCAATTCTGCCAGTCAGGAAGGAAGAGGGCACAGGCTTTCCTTATGCCCAGCTTCTCTTTCTTTTATACTCCACTTTGAGCAGCTATATGACCCGATGGGCCCTCTTAACCCTTTGCAGAAATCGCAGCATCTTTATCGGGCCACACTGTCTTAGTGAGACCTTCATAGTGAGAGCCATTCCTTTAGCTGGTTGAACTGGGCAGCTGCACTTGGTAGCTATTGCGGATGGCGGTCCTCCCTTATAGGGCACAACAACACTGACATCTGGTGCACTGAATGAACAAATAGCACGTGATTCCGTAGTTAAAGGCTGAAGCATCATGTGCATGCATGAAAGGACAGAGATAAAATCTGGCAATTCTGTGTGTGAGTGTGAGAGAGAGATGTAAAAAAGCTACATGCCTTCGAAGTGCTAGATTGTAATTTCCTTACAGCGAGTATGGCATAAGGTGCTATTCAACATGATAAAGAGGATTATAATCCAGTCAGAAATGTGGTCTAGGTGAAATTACCATAATGCAGGTGCCCAACTGGTTGAAAGACTGTACTTCAAAAGGAATTATCAATCATTTGCTGTCCAACTGAGAAGGTGTATCTAGAGAGGTCCCACAGGGGTCAGTCCTCAGTCTGGTACTATTCAATATTTGCATTAATGGCCTGGATTAATGGGGCATGGAGCATGTCTATACATTTTACAGATGACACCAAGCTGGGCGCAGAGGGGTTGGGGGGAGAGAGAAAGGGGGGTTGCAAGCACTTTGGAAGACAATTTTAGAATTCAAAATGACCTTGACAAATTGGAGAATTGATCTGAAATCAACAAGATGATATTCCATACAGACAGGTCCAAAGTTCTACACTTAGAAAGGAAAAATCAAATGTACAACTATTAAATGAGGAATTACTGGCAAGGTGGCTGTACTTTCAAATGTGGGGGTTATAGTGCATCACAAACAGAATATGAGCCAACAGTATGATGTAGATGTAAAAAAAAAAAAAGTGACTATTCTGGGATGTATTAACAGCAGTGCCACATGAAAGACATGGAAGGCAATTAGCACACACTGCTTGATTCTGGTGAGGCCTCACTGTAATTGTGCATCCAATTTTGGGAGTCACGTTTTAGGAAAGGATTAGTTGGAAAGAGTCCAGAGAACAACAAAAATGCTAAAAAGTTTAGGAAACCTGATTTATGAGGAAAGTTGAGGAAGCTGGGCATGTTTAGTTTTGAGAAAAGATGACTAAATGGAGACCTGGTAGTTAAGGGCTGCTATAAAGAGGGCAGTAATCAGTTGCTCTTCTTGTCTGTGGAAGGTAGGATAAGAAGTGATGGGCTTAATCTGCAGATAAGGAGGAGATTTAGGTGAGATATTAGGAAAAACTTTCCAACTATTAGGGTAATTATGTTCTAGAATAGGCTTCCAAGGAGGTTGTGAAATCCCCGTCACTGGAAGTTTTTAAGAACAGATGGGACAAAACACACGTCATGGATGATCCAGGTTTACTTGATCCTGCCGCAGCTCAAGGGACTAAACTTGATGACCTCTTGAAGTCCCTTCCAGCCCGACATTTCTATGACCTTGTCTATGTTGTTGACAGCAGGTAGGGTAGGTGTAGCCACATGCTGTAGTAAAAAGCAGGCCTCATCCATCCAGCAGCAAGTAGTGACGCATGGCAGTGAAAGGCTGAGACAGGTAGGAGGCAACAGGGAAAAGTGCTGGTAGCGGGGAGCTGCCAAAGACTTCCCCTGTTCCAGGAGCCTTTCCCCATCTCAGAAAAAAGCTCTGGAAATGGGACACTGCACTGCAAAAAACAGCTATGTAGTTGTGGGAGATACTGCTTGGACATGTAGAGCGCGGTGTACGGCGTATAGACATGTGGAAATTCTCCAAAAAGGGCCATATTTTTGGAGTTTAGCATACCCACCTCCACACCCCCACCTCAAATATTATTTGAATGCTTATTTATTTATGTTTAGGTGAGGTTTGATGTGGAATTCTCACGTGGAGTCGTAAGTCTATAGGCAGGATGAAACAATGGCACCCAAAATGAGAGTGTCATTTTGTGCACCGTTCCAGAAATGCTGAAACATTCGTTTACCAACTTAATATGGTGTTCATCGCCCTAATCAACCAACAACATGATATTAAGATTTCTATTGGTTTCGCATGGCGAAGTTTGTTTGTTTTTAAAGAAGTGATGAAGCTGTTTAGCATGTGGTGAAAAAATGGCAAATAACATTTGCAATATACTAAGAAAACATTTTCACATTTCATATTCTGAACTGTCAAACTATCTCAGAAGTGGTAATAGTTTTCTACAATTTTCCATTGAAATGTGCTGATGAGTTCAGTCTCACACTGAAGGCTGTCCATCAGTAGCAGCAGACTGAGTGTCCATAGTCTGTACTGCATAGTGGGTAGATATAACTGTATGTAAGTTCCTAATGTAATGTTTCTCCACTTGTAAGCTTTTGTCCATATAATGGAGCATTTTGTCTGCCTGGTAGAAGATTTTAGTTGCCTATGCATGCAGTACTAGCCTTTGAAATATTCTAGAAACTAGTGTTTTATGCATAGATCAATATTAATGTTAGAGGTGACAATACACAGCTTCAAATTGGACTACATTCAAAGTGCTCACTCAACTGGCAACTTGGATACTAACATATAGATCTAATTGGGTGTCTGATTTAGCACACGTCCATATACTTGTGCAAAATGAAAAATGGTCATAGAGGTGATAGGAATGCTAACAATATTCTTAGGGAATTTTATCTTTATAGGGAAGTTACTGTATATGAAGACATGGACGATACAAGCCTCTTAAAGCTTACATCAAAGAGAGCAAGAGTTCACACACACTGAAAAATGTGTTATTCGTTAAGAAAGCAAACAAACGCAAAACTGTCAAAAGTCACCAGTGCCGGACAGAATTCTGTAATGCTGGCAGCAGAAGTCAGGAGAGATGAATTGTATTGGCGGGTAGTGAATGAGTTTGCTAGGTTTGATTATGTGCCATCAATACTCTATCTCAGGGGTTGCTTTCAAAAATGCAGAAAGCAAGTTGAATCTGGCACGTCAGAGTACCCAGGAAAGAAAACAGCCAGACAAGCTGATCAGAGAGCATCGTGCTCACTATTTCAATAGCCACCACAGCAAGCATGTCTTCCAGCGATTGGTCCTGTTGCAGTGTTTGCTTGAGGAAAAAACACACAGGAAAGACAAGAATCTTCATAAAATAGAAACATTGGGGACAGCAACTAATTTAAGGCAGGCGGCACTTCAAAAAGGAGTTGACATGTTTCACAGACTATTTTTGGAAGATTTGATTGCTAAGGATGGAGGTTATCACTCAGCATGCCTTTTTTCTGCCTTGAATAAAAGAAATCTTAAACCAAAACCATCTAGTTATACTAGAACTACGCCGTTACTTCATGACATTGTATTTTACCAGTAGACTGAAGAGAAAGACTTAGGTCTTAGGTATAACAAGAAGGTTTCTCTCCTGTCTAAGCTGCTACAAAGATACAGAGCTCTAGTACTCCTTAGTGTAGTAACTACAAGCTGTTTCAGCAGCACAATACAGGAAAGATTACAGAGACAGTGTGGTTCCATGCACAACATAGACAAAGCAAGTCTGCCGTTGTTCTATGTAGTGCAACAACATTAGCTGATGCTATCCAAGTTGCTAGCAATCTGAAGCAGGAACTTAAGTCATTCATATATTTTGTGGATGTTCTTTTGGTGAGTGAACCTGCTATACAGTTTTCAAATGAACAAGCTTTTCTGTATAATTCTGCTTTAATCTTTGGTTCTGAAGTGGCCAAAATGAAACCTTCAGAGTATTAGCCAAAGCTGGGTATTATCACGAATGCTGTAAAAACTGATCTCCATGATGCTGTACTCATTTCAAATGGAATTGTACCAGTTTATGCTCATGGAAACCTCATCCATAAAGGAGATGATAAATATAGACGTCAAAGTAAAGACTGCAGATGCAAAGAATGCCTTCCATTCACCGGCCAGAGTGGTATTTCAAAACCAGTCTGCAGATAATCCAGCATCACAAGAAATGTCACTGAAAAGTGTGGGAAAGAAAAGTCAGTCACTTGTTTTACCTGGGCAATCAGATTCTCTTATCAGTGTGCAATATTTAAAAAATCTAGACCCCTAATGATACTTGTACAAGAGGTTATTAGATTTTGTTGTAGCCTTTAGATTGTTGAGGAGATGCTTTGAGGTCACAAATAAATCCCATTTAAGGTCTTGGACTCATACACAGTCATTACATTAAAAAAAATGACTGCAAATACTTCAAGGTGGTCATTTCAACATGTTGATGGTATAATTGGTTATCCCCATATCTACTCTAATGGCACCACTTGACAGCTTCACATTACACTTCATCTTACAGTAAATAGAATAAGCTTTCCAATGATGTGTGTACGCGTAGAGAGGGTACAGTGAGCCAACTAAAATCAGTGGGGTCCACCACTCACCTAGAGGTTTCTAGCATGTTTTTACTCACCTAAGCAGATGCTCACCATCTACACTGCTATTTATACCTGTGCTAGAGGGGCGTGAAGTGTTTTTACTCTGCACTCTTATGCCACCACAAGTTAAGAGTATGGCCTATGATTCATGAGATGAGAAATATTATCTTCTACTCTTTGAGATCCCAGTTGTGTTATTTTACAGAGAATAGTAATTTAGGATGGAATTCAAAAAGGTATTTATACCTAACTCTCATTGATTTCATTGAAAGTAATTGGATTTTGTGTGTGGTTAAAGCACTATTCAGTGTGAGCCAGGACAGTGCAACTGGGCCCTGAACGTGGGACTAAAAGAATTGTTCAGGGAATACCAAGAGACTGTAGCTGGAATGAAATTAAGCCAAGGAAAATGCAGGGGAAGAAAATGACAGACACTTCCTAGAGAAAGTATTGCAGGCCCCACCACATGCATCATTTAAAAAGTAATTAGAAAAATAACATAATTAAGATACAGTTTAGAGAATAATCGTGCACTGGTGAGGAGGTGGGCAAATGACAAGATGATCCGATAGGTCTTTCCTCTCCTTTCTATGCCAATATGACTGGACGTTCACTTTTTAAGTGATCTGGACATTACCCACATTTTGACTGTATTGTCACTATGGGAGCACCAAACTGTAGTTATGATTCATGTGCCATTTCAATTCTAACCATACCCTTCATAATTTAAAACTTATAGCTAGCAAACAAATTTCCCCTGAAATTAAAATTTCTCAAGCTTAATGTCTTCTCAGAGGTGATTTTTGGTGGGGATAGGAAGCAATTCTTCCACTGCAGGATTGGAGACCATAATGAGGATACTCCAAGTCCTATTGAAAACAAAGTGGCCATCTATTCTAATCATTACTGTTTCACAATAAGAAATTAATGCTTAAAACCAAGAACTAGCAATTACTCTTCCTGCACAGCATCTGCTTCTCTAATGTTAATTACTTGTTCATTTCAGAATGATCTCTTAAAAACACAAACATAATGACTATTCCACAATTCAAACTAGACATGAGAAAAAGAAGCCCGGAAAAAAAGTCATTAACCAGAAAAAATATTTGTTTGCTTTCCACTCTCTGGCTGGCTGCCAGCTAGGTTTACATCAAATTTGATCAATAAATTGGTCCTCTTAGGGTGGGAAATCTCCAGCATTTCAGGAGTAAAATTTTATGACTTGGGTCTTGATCCTGCCAACTCTTATGCATGGGAGGAAGTCCATGTAGTTGACTAGTCCCTACACACTAAATTCACCCAACATGGCTAATCCTAGACAATTACAGGCAATAAAATCACTCCCATTGGCTTTAATAGGCTTTGGATAAAACACTCAGGGCCAGACTTTCAAGTGCTCAAACCTACAATTGGGGCTGGATTTCCAAAAGGGCCGCACTATCACATCTGCTCTTTTTTGCATGAGGAAGGCCAGACATTTATTAATGACTATAAATTTCCACATGGTCTGATTGGCCTCTGCTGGGATCAAGCCCTGACATGGCTTAGTCATGGGCAAGTAGCAACATGAGCTCCAGCGCAGTCCGTAGCAGTCAAGTCTTCAAGAAACGGCTGTGACTGCTTCTTGCCAGGCAACACATGAATTCTCATGCCCCCTGTGATGTTGGCAGACCAGGTCATGGCAGATTGCATTCACGCTAACTCACTTGTGAATTAGTATACATCAAAGCAATTCTTGAAGGTAGAAGGGTATATTTGGTGTCTAGACTTCATAAAACTAATAGGACCTTACATGCACTGTTTTCTCTTCTCTGTATCCTGTGGTGACGCAGTAGCAAATATTTACATTGTGTATACTTCTGTAACTAAATAACTCAAAGAAACTTTGCCAAATACTGGTGAAGGACTTTATCAGAAAAAGTTCTAATATCAAAGCAAATGGTCACTGTGTGCAATGACTGAAGATCAGAGACTCAAAGTGCATTCCTTCCTCACTGTTATCAAAGGAAAAGCCCACATGGGTAGAAACACTGTCTGAAGAAGCTATAAATATGGATTCAAGGAAAAATCCCTGGTCTGTTTGGACTCTTACGGGGAAGTGCACCAGATGCAAAGTGGAGATCCCCAGACACAATGGGGGTATCCTGAAAAGACTTTTAGGAAACTTGCAGTTTATCACAGCACCGCCACCATTTGGAATTACAAACTGTGACTCACCTGTTTGTATTTTACCAGCTTTAACTTTTCAATAATTCCTCTTTCCTTTTCTTAGCTAACAAACTTTTAGTTATTTTAATATAAAATTGGCTGCCAGCATTGTCTTTGGTGCAAGATTTAGAGTGCCAATTGATCTGGGGTAATGGCCGGTCTCTTGAGACTGGAAGCAACCTAACCAGGTGACCATTATTAAAAAGTTCATTTTGCCTGGGTGGTAAGATAGACTGGTGTCTAAGGGAACTGTCTGTGACTCCATGGTAAGACTGGTATAGCGATCCAAAGTTCCCGTTTGTTACTGGCTTGATGAAATCGAATTATATACTTTGGGGTATCTTCCCTGTTTCTGACCCTCTGCCCTGAAATAGGAACTTACAGTTGTGAGTTACTCCCGATAGCATGACACTCCTTAGGCAGGAATGACACCTTTCAGGAAGCAGTAGAGCCTGGAGATGTTTCCTGTCAACTTGTTTACTATAGGTGTTTGAAGTCTGGGGCTATAATGCAAGGTAAATGGATGGGAATTATCTCCAGCGCTGAAGAACAGTCTTCTGGAATTAGAGATTTATACTGGCAAAGCAGAGAGTGCACACTGGCAGATGAGAGAACTTGGAAATGTGAAACCTGCAAAATATTATCTTGAGATGTGCCAGGTGTGATGGGCACCTGGAACAGTCACAGACTATCGTATTAATAATTAATATGGATCTTTGTTGCTGGTTCACTGAGCAGGTTCTTTGCAGAATCTGGAATCACTAGGGGGTGATTAACACAAATTCCTAATGCTGGTTCTACAAATAACCTCAAGAGAGTGGGTTTGTCCCATGGGAAAAGTAGTATTGACTAGTTGGACTTCGTTCAGGAGGCCTGGGAGACAAATATCCCAAAACTGTACCAAGAGTCAGCCTGACTCAGTAGAAGGGTCAAACAAGGAACTGACAAACTTGTATAAACAATGGTGTAGGGGTAACTGAAGTAGTGGAGTAACTAACAAAACCCCATATTCCCCAAATGAGAGTGGGTAAACTTAGTTTATCCTCAACTATAGTACTCTGTGTAAGGACCTTCAAAGATCCTGTGAGGATGAAGAATAAGCCTAGCATGTGCAGACTGTTAATTGTTTTATGTTTTTTCTGTAATGGTTTTGTCCTATAAATGTACTATGCTTTGTCAAAGCTGACTGGTCATTGGCAAACCCTGTCATTGCCCTGAGGCGATAACAGAACAGAAAGTGCTGAGCTAAACTCAGACTTGCTAAGGTGATCACAGTGCAAACCGAAAATATTTTCGTTCTTAGTGACACCCAAACGAAAATGATGTTTTCATTTTTTTTTAAATTGCCAGTGAACCAAAAATCAATAGCTATTGTCCCAGATGTAGCTAATGTGTAGACTCACTGTTACAGCTTAGCAGAATTTCCATTCTGCTGGAAATTCCAACATTTCAAAAATTGTTTTCAGGGCAAATTGGAACACAACCAAAAAATGCTGGCATTTGCCACTACATGAAATTCATTTTGGGTCAATCAAAACATTCTGTTAGAACAAAATCAAGACCTTTTGTTCTAGTTTTCACTTTATCTGTATAAGATTCCAGGATTGTCATTCTGTGGGTCACTCTGAACCTAGAATGCCAGTCAGCATGAAGTGAGGAAAACAGCTACAAGTATGGTACAGAACACTTTTTGTTCAGGATATCAAAAGGCACAATCATCACTGGGCTATGTGGTCTCTTACCAGCCAATTTTTAAGGTATCAGTCATTTTGGCTTTATGAATTACATCCATGCAACAGCAAAGCATGCATCTAGGTCTTAGTGTCATCTGCAAACTTGCGGAGGGTGCAATCCACCCTATCTTCCAGATCATTAAAAAAGATGTTGCACAAAACTGGCCCCAGCAATGATCCCTGGGGCCCTCCATTTGTTACCAGCTGCCAACTAGACATCGAGCCTTTGATCACTACCCTGGAGCCTGATGATCTAGCCAGTTCTCTATCCACCTTATAGTCCATTCATCCAACCCATATTTCTTTAACTTGCTGATAAGAATACTGTGGGAGATCATACCACAAGTTTTGCTAAAGTCAAGGTATATCATGTCCACTGCTTTCCCCACATCCATAGAGCCAGTCATCTCATCACAGAAGGCAAATCATTAAGCAGGGAGGAGTGCTAGATACACCGGAGGGCAAGGATAGGGTACAGAGTGACCTAGATAAATTGGAGGATTGGGCCAAAATAAATGTGATGAGGTTCAACAAGGACAAGTGCAGAGCCCTGCACTTCAACCGGAAGAATCCCAAGCACTGCTATAGACCAGGTACTGACAGGCTGGGCAGCAATTTGGTAGCAAAGGACCTGGGGTTACAATGGACAAGAAGCTGGATATGAGTCAGCAGTGTGCACTTATTGCCAAGAAGGCTAATGGACTATTGGGCTGCATTAGTAAGAGCATTGTCAGCAGATCGCGGGAAGTGATTATTCCCCTCTGTTCAGCACTGGTGAGGCCTCATTTGGAGTATTGTGTCTAGTTTTGGGACCCCACTACAGAAAGTATGTGGACAAATTGGGAAGAATCCAGTGAAGGGCAACAAAAATGATAAGGGGGCTGGGGCACATGACTTATGAGGAGAGGCTGAGGGAACTAGACTTGTTCAGTCTGCAGAAGAAAAGAATGAGGGGGGATTTGATAGCAGCCTTTAACTACCTGAAAGAGGTTTCCAGAGAGGATGGAGCTAGGCTGTTCTCAGTGATAGCAGATGAGAAAACAAGGAGAAATGGTCTCAAGTTGCAGTGGGGGAGGTCTAGGTTGGATATTAGGAAAAACATTTTCCGTAGGACGGTGGTGAAGCACTGGAATGGATTGCCTAGGGAGATGGTGGAATCTCCATCCTTAGGAGGTTTTTAAAGTGAAGTTTGACAAAGTCCTGGCTGGGATGATTTAGCTGGGGCTGGTCCAGCTTTGAGCAGAGGTTTGGACTAGATGACCTCCTGAGGTCCAACCCTGAACTTCCATGATTCTATGCTATTACAGGCATTCTAAACTATTGTGATATCAGAGGTAACTCAACAAATCTCCCCCTTATGTTACAGCTAATTTAAAATCAATTTCATTGGTTGCATGTGGAAGTCTACACAGATAGATAGTTGATTACTTGGTCCAGCTACCAGAGGTCTTCAAAACTACACACAGGAGCACAACTAGCACACACAATAGCCACAAACAGATAGCTCCTCATGACAGTATGCACCTCATTTGTCTCCTGCACAAATGCGCACAACTCTTCCAACACAACACAACCCTCAGACAGATCAATGCAACACCACAACCAGGACACACAATAACCTCAAACATCCTTGAAACCCAAAATATCTGAGTAAGTGTGAAGCAATGAAAAAAGCCACAAGTATGTTTGAGGGCTCTTTTTGTTTAGAATATCACCAGAGCTAAAATTCAGAGGAATCTTGATAAAATGGGAGAACTGGACTATAGACAACAAAACACAATTCAACACAAAATCCATGTAAGGTGCTACACTTTGGGAAGAAAAGCCAAATTCATAACTACAGAATAGGGGATAACAGGCTTGGCAGCAGCTCTGATCAGAATGATCTGGGAGTTTAGGTAGATCACAACCTCAACATGAGTCAACAGTGTGATGCTGTTGCAAAAAAAGCAAATGCAATTTTGAATTGCATTAACAGAGGCATAGAATGCAACTCATGGGAGGTGATAGTACCACCCTCTTTAGCGCTGGTTAGGCCTCAGCTGGAGTAGTGTGTCTAATTTGGTCACCAATATATAGAAAGGATGTAGAGATGTCAGATAGGATCCAGAGGCAAGTGACAAAGATGATCAAAGGGAGGCAATGCAAGCCATACAAGCAAAGGCTGAAGGAGCTGGGTATGTTTAGTTAGGAAAAGAGAAGATTCAGGGGGGAAATGACAATGATCTTCAAACACTTGAAAGGATGCCATAAAATAGATGGAGGACAAATTGTTCTCTCTTGCCACAAAGGGCAGAACAAGAGGCAATGAATTCAAGCTACAGTATATCAGATTTAGATTAAACCTCAGGAAAAAACTTTCTAACTGTGAGAACAGTAGAATGGAACAGACTGCCTAGGGAAGTTGTGGAAGCTTCTTCACTGGAGATTTTCAAGAGGACGTTGGATAACCATCTGTGTTGGGTGGTTTAGACACAACAAGTCCTGCATCTTGGCAGGGAGTGAGACTAAATGACTCTTGTCATCCCTTCTAAACCTATAGTTCTATGATTCTAGGTTCAATCACCACTGAAATTTCTGCTCTGTTTCTGTGCAGATTTCTAAATTCTCATCTATTTTTTGCCTTTTATTTATTTACAAACACGACTTTGTGAATTCTACTTCTGAGACCACACAACCTTTCAGTCACTAGAATAATTTAATTTAAAAAAAAGAAACAAAAAGTCACTTCAAACAAAAAGCTGAAACAGAAAAACGTTTCATCAGAAAATTTCTAACCAGTTCTTTGCACGGTACCAGTGTAAAACAAGGATGTCACTGATTTAGGGACTGATCTTACCCCATTAAAATTAAAGGAAGTTTCACCATTGGCTTTGATGGGAGTATGATCAGAGCCATAATCTGGTAAATTACAGGTTTGCAACTGAAATGCAATGGGATTTTCTTACCTGGTTCCTTGGGTTCCTTTAATCCCACTCAGGATACACAGAAGAAAAAGAAGACGTAGTAACAATGGGCAGGCAGTGTACTTCATCTTTAATCATTTGGGAAGAGCTAAAGTAATAAATCAGGGGGCCTGCTAAAAATCATATCTATAGCATGAGCTATAGAGTATTACTAACTATACAGTGATTTTGATGCCAGTTATTCATGTTATTAATATACATGCAGAAAAAATAGCAGTGTTTTTTTCAGTGGTAAGGTATAAATTATACTTTGAGAATGACTTGGATGAAAGCTGCCATCTGTTAACTGAAGAGAGATTTAACCCCCTGCAGTTAACTCCCACTGAACAAACATGCTAGTAGTTCTTCACCCGCCTCATCACACCGTGACAGTCCACATTTTAAAATGTGTTTCTTTAAAATAGCACTATAACAGAACATCTAATAAAAGCAGCCTTGGATGATGATGCTTCTTTGTATTAGCAACAATGAGAAACAATGCCATTTTCCAAATGTACAGACACCTACTCCTTGCGCATCCTTTTTCCTTGTACTAATTTTTATCATCGACCAGAATGCAATGCTGTTGACTTGCTTTCTCTAATTGGCACACCTGCTTCTATCATCTCTAGTTCTAGGAGTTGGCCCAAATCCCATTACTATGACCTAGGGGATAGGTCTAGCAGTCAAGAGACCTGGATTTGATTCCTGGCTTTGCTGCTGTCATGCTGCATGACGCTGGGCAAGTCATTTTATGTGTCTGTGTCCTTTCCCTCTCATTGTCTCTCTCTGTTTGATCCTCAGTTCTTCAGGGCTGAGACTCTTTCACTATGTGTATGTGCTAGTGCCTTGCACAAGAGGGTCCCAGGCTCAGCTGGGATCTACTCTTATACAAATACTAATGAGTTGAAGGAAAGACTCCCATTGACTTCAAAGCCACCAGAGCATACCCTTATGAATAGCTTTGTGATATAGACATGAGTGCTATAAAACAATTGCCTGCTGCTGTTTAGAAAGACTGCATTTAAAATGAACTAACGGCAAAAGAAAGTGACACATTTTTATGTCCTTATTGAGATTTGACACATTTTTCCTAAAAATCATTTAAAAGAAACAGAAAATCTCAGTGTACACATATTCGCTGCATGCACAAACATAGGCAGTTTATGGCTAAACAAAGGGAAGTCATATTGTGAGGTATATCAGGTGTATCTAAGCTTGAAGACAAAAGCTGCCTGGTAAAATATTATTTAAAAAATAACAAACAACTTATTTCAAGGTTCTTGGCAGGATTCTCTCCTCTGCCAAGGAGGAAACGCTCCCTGATTCTTAGAGCTGGTATGCACTAGCCGAACAATACTTGGAGTAACTGTTGGGCTGCTGTAAGCTGTGGTACTAACAGGAATTATTTAATGGATGTTACATCAGTGGAGAACAGTTTAACAAAGCTCTGCTCCACCATACTCTCCTCATGCCCCAGACATGCCCATTCTGTCCCCTTATCATGACCCTCACACCAGGAGGGTTGAGGCCAATGGGGAAATGGCACAGTTATGCCAATAGGGACTTGCTCTACAACAGAGAAATTCCCTGCTGTCCATTAAGAATCTGAGAGGTGCAAAATATTCTTAATTCAGCGGAGAAATTGGCTGTTTCATGGTACATCACCTGGAGGGGGCAGCTTCATGGTTTCATGTACCCCTTCAAACTTTGTCATGCACCATGTTTAGCCATGCAACTTTGACATTTTCGTCTGTCACTTTAGGTATGGAATTACCTCGGTGTTTTTCAAAGAAAGAGGGAAATGAAATGTCAGCGGAAGGAACTTCAAGCAGCAAAAGCTCTCCTCACTTCCAAGAAAAGGCAAATCGTGCCTCTACCTTCAGTAATCCAACTCCAGCCTCCCTGCAGTTTATCAAGCCCATGACATGCCTTGATTCAGCTGTGCTCCTCTGAGAAATTATGGTATTGCCTCTAGTTCAACACAAGGAATTAAGTGCACATGTGAACTATCTGAATATGGGTCACCAGTCCGGCCTTCCTGGATAGGGTTCCAGCAGTTCTGTGGAAGGCACAGGGATAAAACATCTCCCCCATGCATGCCTCAAAA
Source organism: Mesoclemmys tuberculata (assembly GCA_007922155.1). NCBI lineage: Eukaryota > Metazoa > Chordata > Testudines > Chelidae > Mesoclemmys > Mesoclemmys tuberculata. The sequence goes on from ML675617.1 coordinate 30,956,718, forward strand.
AGGATCTGATCCAAAGGTTAAGTCAATGGAACTACTCCAATGGATTTTGGATTAGGCATAGAGTGTACACAAAAACCCTTATTACAGCCCTTGCCAGTCTTACAACTCTCACCACGACCCTTGTACCATAACAGCCCATAGTCCCATGTCATATATTCAGTCCTGCAGATCCTCATCTATGTGGTGACAGGAAGTTAGGGAAAGATGCAGGGGCTCCAGACAGAAGGCTCTGCCCTCTAGCACATCACTTGAAGTCTGGGGTTATGCAAAACACTGGGTCTGGATCACCATTTTATGTTGGGGGGGGGCGGAGTGTAATAGTCAGCAAGTTCCCTAACAAAGGGACTTCTCTGCTCCCTGGTGCAAGTTGGATCTTATAGTACAGTGAGTAATTTGAGTTACCTCACATCTTCGGTAATGGGGCCCTAATGGTTAAGAGGACCGTACAGCAACAGATCTTCATATTGAACTGAGGTTGGCTACTCATCAAATAGGTCTAATAAATCCTTGTTAAGGCAAAACTACTCATTAAGTAATGATCGGTTATTCACAAGTGGAAAGCTCATCAGGACAACGTTACACAGAGTTGCCTACACCGCCGCACAAATACACAGCTTCAATTTCCTTTCCTTAGGTTGACTATTTATAACTTCTTATATTTTCTTATGCAGATCTATTAGTTTCTTATTTCTCTTTCAATTCTCCACCCCAAGTTTTGTGCTTATATCAGGCCTAAATATGCCTTTGCTCTCCCCACTTGTTTTTTGATTTTTCAGTTTGCTTAAGGGGTATACTATTATATCTATTTATAATTAAATATAATTTCTTCTGTTTACAGCTATGCTACTTCACAGAAGAAATCATTAGCAGACAAAAGATCTCTTCCTACAAAGGCATTACTCCTTAACACTCGTTCCTTGGTTTGTAATAATTTATTTTATCCTCTAATGCAAGGAGCTTTGAAAGTTTGCAGAGTAAGATTCAGATACAAAGTTACTAGAAAAGACTTATTCAAGCTGTTCGCTAACAATAAAACCTCTCTAAATCAAGAATGAAGTTTTTCAATTACAGGGGAAATGGATTCTAAGATTCCATATCTTTCTGAATATTTATTCATTCCAACATCTTCTTTGACTCAGCATACCTAAAGTGAGAGGATCGGCATAGGAAGCTTGAAATTGCTCCCATTCAACATGGGAGGATTCTCAGATGCAATCATTTTACATGCAGGTGTAAGAATATATTTCTTGAATGTTTAGACGTTCAAATTGATTTAATCTCTTAAATTATACTCTGAAAGGAAGGATGGCCTTGCAGATTTATGAGAGCTGGGTTCAATTCCTGGCTCTGCCCTAAACATCCTACCTGAATCTGAACAAGTCATGTAACCTCCCTGTGCCTTAGTTACCACCTGCAAGATATCTTTAAGTCTTCTGTAAGATTCAGGAGTGCAAGTGTTCACTTTAATTAAGGAGACAAAGTCAGTGAGGCAATATCTTTTATTGGACCAGCATAAATTGGGGAGAGACAAGCTTTCGAGCCTCCCCAGAGTGATTTTTCAGGTCTGGGAAATGTACTCAGAGCGTCCCAGCTAAAAAGAAGATGCAACAGATTGTTTAGCATAAGTAGTTACATATTTCAAGGGACCATTCAAAGTGAAGTGGCCCATTAACATCCCCAAGTCATGGGGCGAGGGTTAA